>PISX010000021.1:456952-516264 GCA_004024625.1 Mellivora capensis | reverse complement strand
GGGAGGAGGGCGGAGCAGGTGGCCTGTCTGAAGGCTGGAGGCTGCCTCCTTGCTTTCGGAAGTGGTTTCCGGGGGGCTTCTCACCTCAAGGGTCGGGGGTATCAGAGGGCATGAGGAGCCTGTTTGGAGAGCTTGGGTCACGGGGGCAAAGTCACAAAGAAATAGGACCACTCGCTAGATGTGGGAGGCTGGGGGTGGGGTGTTCTGCAAAATGTGAATGGGGGTCTGCGGTTAGCGGGGTCACCCATCTGCCTCTGTTTCCGGGCTGCCACGGTGGCACTGGGCTTACAGGGGAGTGTCCTTATTCTAAGGAAATAGACGCCAAAGTATTTAGTGCTACGGGCATCAGGTCAGCAACTTACCCGGAAATGGTGTGAAATCTATTTAGACTGGGATTACATTGAATTTATAAATAAATATAAGGTAAATGAACACCTTTGTTAAAAAGCCACCCTTGGGGCGCCTGGGTGGCTCAGTGGGTTAAAGCCTCTGCTTTCAGCTCAGGTCATGATCCCAGGGTCCTGAGATCGAGCCCCACATCAGGCTCTCTGCTCTGCGGAGAACCTGCTTCCTCCTCTCTCTCCCTGCCTGCCTCTCTTGCCTACTTGTGATCTCTGTCAAATAAATAAATAAAATATTAAAAAAAAAAAAAAAGCCACCTGGTCGAGGGCCAGAGCAGGGATGGATGGGAGGGATAAGCGGCAGGTGCGTGCTTTCTCCACACTCCCTGATGCTTCGGGCTGAGAGCACTGCACGCCAAGCCCAGGGGCCCAGTCCCTTCAGAAAAGTCTCCCTGTGGGGTGCCTGGGTGGCTCAGTGGGTTAAAGCCTCTGCCTTCAGCTCGGGTCATGATCCCAGGGTCCTAGGATCGAGCCGCATCAGGCTCTCTGCTCAGCAGGGAGCCTGCTTCCCCCCCACCTCTCTGCCTGCCTCTCTGCCTACTTGTGATCTCTGTCTGTCAAATAAATAAATAAAATCTTAAAAAAAAAAAAAAAAAGAAGAGCCTCCCCGCTTTCGCTACACATTGGAAGCATCTGGGGACCCTTAAAAATGCTAATGCCCAGTCCCCACCCCACCCTACCCCCTTTGGCCAGAGCTGGATGCTGACCCTGGGGGTCCCTGGAGAAGGCCCTTGCTGGGCACTGCAGAGAGGAAGGCTGGTGGGTGGTGGGGAGAGGGAGGGAGGAGTCGCTGGGGGGCTGTGAAGAGAGTCTCAGCGGAGGGCAGACCTCCTCAGCCCGCTGTGGGTGGGGGTGGGCTGGCTTTGGGCTCACGAAGGCCCCACCCCGCTGGCCCAGCAGTGTGTGCGCCCTCCAGAAATATTTGGAATAATTAGCAAGTGAAAGCCGCAAGTTAGCGCTGGGAATGCCAGGTTGGCCTAGCGCCAGACTTGAGAGAAGGGAAAGAAAGGGGCTTCGGGAGGAAGGGGTCCGTGGAGGCTGGGCAGGGCTGTGCGAGACAGTGCCCATTTGTGCCCCGTGTGTGGGAGGGGGCTGGGTGGAGAAGTGGGCGCCAGACAAAGCCAGGGTGACAGGAGGGAAAGGTGCCGCTGTGTGTCACCCCCCTACACATTTCCTGTGCCTTGGTTTCCCCTTCGGGACTCTGGTGTGTGGGTCCCTCCCGGAGTGCACCTGCTGGTGTGAGTGAGTGGGGAAGCAGCGTCTGGGCACCTTGCCTTCCCCAGTGGCCTGCCTTCTCCTCCAGCCTGCCCTGGGCCTGGGAGGGAAGGCACAAGGCTTGGTGAACACGCGCCAGGCTGGGGCTCTCTGGCTTCACACCCTGTCCCTCCAGGAGAGGACCGAGGGAGGGTGGTGCTGGAGACAGGCCTGGGCCGGGACCGCAGACTCACACAGGCGAGCCCGGGCAGGCCCTGGCGGTCAGGGACACGTGAGCTGGGCCCTGGGCGGGCTCGGCCCCTGCGAGTCCCCAGGACCAGGGAGGGGGCTGTGTCTCCTTTGTTGCTCACTCCCTAGGGCTGAGGGTGCCATTCTCCCCATTGTGCAGATGGAGGTGCTGAGGCCCCAGGCTGGAGGGGACCCTAGGGGGCTGCCTCTCAGCCCCTTTCTCCCTGGGGACACAGAACTCATGGGGAGTTCATCGGAGGGGGACTCTTGAGGCCTTCGGCGCCCCCCATCTTCCTCCCCGCCATTTCCCCTCTGGCAGTGAAGAGAAAGACCTCCTTCCTCCCACACTGGCCCTAAAGTTGCAAGCAGGTCCATTTTCAGATTTTTAAACATTTTATTTTTAAAAATGTGTTTATTGCAAATAACTTTCCATGAAAAAGGTTAAATTGCCCCACAGGGCAGGAGGGTGGCTGCGGGACAGGGACGGAGGGGCTCCGGGTAGAGCGAGACTGGCCCCCAGCAAGTACAGGGGAGGATGCCGGCGATCCCCGCCTTCCTGGTCCCAGAGGTTCTAGCAAGCTCTGCATCCCTCCCTGT
Organism: Mellivora capensis; assembly: GCA_004024625.1. Lineage (NCBI taxonomy): Eukaryota > Metazoa > Chordata > Mammalia > Carnivora > Mustelidae > Mellivora > Mellivora capensis. The sequence goes on along the minus strand of PISX010000021.1, from coordinate 513,823 downwards.
TAAGCCTCGGCTATCGCTACACTCACTACATTAGTCTATCTGTCCTCCCCACCACAGCTCTGCTGCCCCTGCCCCCAACCCCCCAGAAGCCCAACTCCCCGCTGCGCTCTGCCTCAGGTCGGGCTCAAAGATTAGGGATTTACAGTCCCTGCCCCAGCTCCAGGGATGGGGCCAGGAGAAGACTCCAGGGGCCTTAGAAAGCCTCCTTGCCCTCCGGGCTCCCCAACCCCATTCTTCGTGGGCCCTCTGCCCCTCCCCCCAGCCTCACCCCGCCCCCACCCTTCCCCAGCCCCAGGGAGGCTTTGCTGGGAGAGGCCTCCAGGGGGTTAATTTGCTGTCACCTAATTAGCATCTGTTGTACCTGGGAACTTTCTCTGGATGGAGACCTGGGGAGGACAGCGGGAGAGGGAGAGGTGTCGAAGCTGAGGTGCCCTGGGGCGGGCCCTGTACTGTTGCTCCCCAGCTTGGCCAGGGCCCCTCCAGGTGCAGCTCCCACAGGGCAGGGCCCTGAGCCCTTTGTGGGGAGCTGGCGAGAGGAGCAGCCATGAAACACTGTGTGTATGGGGGGCGGGGGGGGCCGGGGAGTCAGCAATTCTGGACCTGGGCCCCCCCTTCCCCGTTCTCAGCCTCCGGGGCCGGAATCTGAGGGCAGCCCGGGCTGGGGGCCGTGGGGCCTCGTGGGGCCAGCCTCGGGAGACCTGGCCCAGCCCCCGCCTGGGCGGTAGGGTGTCCCCAGGGGCCTGTGCTGGGGGGCAGTCTGGGCCCTGACCTGGGCACTGTCCGGAGGTGGGGCGGGGCCCGGCCTCTTACAAGAAGGCGCCCACACTGGCCCAGTCCTGCAGGTCGGCCGCCAGGGTGGCGTCCCCGGCCTCGAAGAGGGGCTCCGGGGGCAGGCAGCCACTGCCGCTCTCGTCCCAGGGGTGCTGCAGGAAGGACGTGGCCAGGAAGGTCTCGTCGAAGTCCAGGCTGTCGGCGGCCTGCTCGCCCGGAGGCCCCCAGGTGGCGGGGCAGTCGATGTGGTGGCCGTGGACGGTGAGATCCATGTCCCCGTGCGAGGCGGGGCTCAGCGGTGGGCTCAGCTCCAAGGCCTCCAGGGTGCCCAGCTCGCCGCCCAGGGCGCCGGCCTCGAAGATCGCCTCCCAGTCAAAGTTGCCTTTGAGCGGCTCCAGCTCGCCCTGCTCCTCCTGGGTCAGCAGCAGGGTGCTGGGGGCCCGCGGGACCTTGGCCACCCGCTTGGGCAGCGGCTGTTTGCGCTTATGGCCGAGCCTGCCCTCGCCCGCCCCCCAGCCCGCCTCCCCGGTGACCTCCTCGAACTCCCGCAGCAGCTGCTGGGCCTCGGTGTTGACGGTCAGCGGCCCGGCCCAAGGGGCGGCGCGGGGCTCCTGCGAGGCCTGGCGGGCAAAGGCCGGGTGGATGTGGACCGGCGGCAGCCGCCGCTTCTTGAAGGCCCCGCTGAGCAGCCGCTCGGCGTACTGGGGGTCGATGCGCCAGAAGCCCCCCTTGCCTGGCTCGTCCTTCTCCCGGGGTACTTTGATGAAGCACTTGTTCAGGGAGAGGTTGTGGCGGATGGAATTCTGGGTGCGGGGGGAGAGGAGAGAAAGAGGTCACTGGGTGAGTGGGAAGGGCCAGCGATGGGGGGCAACGGGCACTCCTGGCCGCACGGGAGGAGGGACGGACGCACCGCTCTGACCAGTGGCTCTGGGACACCAGCCACTGGGCACCGGGAGCCGGGAGTGCTGTCGGGGCTTTTGTTCCCTGTTGCCGGGATATCTGCCTGCTCAGTCATCCGAGCCCTGAGCCGCGGGGTGGCTTGCCACCACCGTGCCATCCCGTCCTGCCCTCCCTCCCTTACCCCACCGCTTGCGGCCTCTGGCCAAAGGCCGCAGCTCCCCCAGGGCCTGGATGGCCATCTCACTCAGCCTGGGCCTGGCTGGCCCTCTGTGTTTGTGAAGTGAGTGGGTGGGTTGAGGCAGGGGTGGGGGGAACGGGGCTAGCCAGAGTGTGAGGGTGTGTGCTCTGAGCCTATAGGGATGAAGTATGGGGGGACCTGATGACTCTTCCTTGTTTGCTGAGCCGGCTACCTGCTGGCCTGGGCCCTCACCCGCACGGCCCCCTCCTCCCACCCAGGCTCTGAGGCCTCAGTTGATGATTACCCAGCCTAGAGCAGCGCTCATTCCTGAGGCCCTGAACTCCACAGGTTTCGGGGAGGGTGGGCGCTGGGGGTGTCTCTGCTTTCTCACTGAGGGTACAAATGGCGCTTGCCCCAGAGTCAGGGCCCACACAAATGTGGAAGAGTCTGGGACTGCCATTCTGAGGTCTGCTCCCTGTGGGTGCCCCTGGGAAAAGTCTGGATGTTCTGGGGCCTCTGTCCCTAAGTAGCCCCTGATTCTGATGGCGGCAGACTCGTGTCTACGTGGCCTCAGATCACCATCCTGCCTTGTTCATTCCTAGGTGCATCGTCTTGTCCAAACCATGCTGGCCAACAGGGTTTTAGAGCCCAGAAGGCAGGGTGGGTGGGTGGGTCGTGCCCCCTGGCAAGACTGGGATGTTTACATGGAGGCTCCGGGCGCTTGGCTGCTCTGTGCCAGGTTCCGGAGACTTGGAACATGAAGCCAGTGCGGCAGGGAGAGCCCCTGTGGAAAGCACCTGGCTCAGGTAATTGTCCCCCCAGGGAGGCTGACTGAGAAGAAGGGGAGGACAGGAGGCAGAAAACTGGGGAGGAGTTGGGGTGAGGGGCTGGGGCAGCAGCTTTACTTTAGGAAGGCCCCACAGACCCACTGCTGGGACACAGCTGGCCTTCACACCCCACTGCCTCTCCCCAGCCCCAGCCTGAACCAGCGCACTGAAACAAGACAGGATGCAGAGCCTGGCAGGGGCGATGCTCCAGCATCCGATTCTGAGTCGGGCCTTGACAAGTGTCCTTTGGCGGGGCGGTGTCTAGGAACTCGAGGACTTGGGACAAAAATGTGTCCCTTAGTCCATCATCCTCTTAGGGGACCATGTGCACACACAGTCTGGCCCTGGCCTCTGGGCTGGGTCTACTGGATGAGTGACAGGTGCTTCCCCCATGAATTTCGGGGTCTGCATCCTTTCTAAAGCCCTTTAAATATCCTCCCTCCTCCCTTTCTGATGTCAAAGGAGGGACAGTTCCAAGCCCTAGGCTCCCTTAAGGTCCTTCCTCGATGGCCTTCCTCCCCTGGGCCCTGGCTGCACCGAGCCTACTTGGCGTGCGGACCTGGAACCTGAGTCCAGTCCGCCCTGGCCTGTGGAGGGAGGAGGGGAGCGGGGAGGGAGCGGCCGCCACCCGCACCTCCCCTACCTGCCAGGTGGGATCAGCGTGGCGGAAGTAGCAGAAGTTGTCCGTGATCCACTTGTAGATGGCCGACAGGGTGATCTTGGTGGCCTTGCTGGCCTGCATGGCCATGCAGATGAGCGTGGCGTAAGAGTAAGGCGGCTTCACATTCGGGTTGGTGGCGTAGTCCACGTCGTCGGGGGGCGGGGCCTGCATCCCCGGGGGCGCGCTCCGCGACGTGCACGACGACGTGGGCTTACCAGGAGTGTGCGGCTGCCCCAGGCAGGCGGGATCGGCCGCCAGGGGGGACCCCGGCGCGGCCGAGCCTGGCACCTGGTGGTAGCCGTGGGGGTCGGTGCCCCCAGGCGGCAGGGCGGGGGCCTTGGCGTTGAGAATGGAGAATTCCTGCAGCCACTGCAGGCTGGTCAGGCTGTCATCCAGGGCGTCGGGCTCCTCCAGGCCGCCCTCTGGCCCGGCCTCCTCCGCCGCCCCTGCACCCGAGAGGCGTAGCCAGCTCTCCGCCATGTCTGTGGGGACTCTCCGAGGGGGCGGTCAACATCCACGGGCTGAGCCGGGGGTAGCGCGCCGCGCTCTCTAGCTCTCTGACTCCCGCGGCTCCAGTTACAGGGCCTCCCGGACGCGCGCTTCCATCCCGCGGCGACCAGGGGGTCGTCTCCTCCGAATATGAATGCGGTATCTGCTGGGGAGGACCACAGCGGGAGCTGAGCGCTTTCCCCCACCCCCGAGGGGAGCGTGCCGGCGAGGCGGAGGCTCCCCGAAAATCGTCCCCGCTGCTGGGGAGGATCTGTTCTGGCCGAGGTCTGGGAGACAGAAGCGGTGCCGGGGTGGGGGTCCGACCCCCACGGGGCCCGTCTCTCCTTTCTCCCCGAGGCTTTAGAAGAGACTTCCGTAGCCAAAGGAGAGGACAGCGAAGGGGCCTCTGAGGCTATCACCTTCTCCCCCAGAGCAGGAAATCAGCCCCCCTCCCCTCAACAAGTGGAAATGGGGCGAGGGAGTCCGGCAGGGCAGTATCGCCGGGCGGGGGACGGGGAGGTCGTCTGGTCTTTGAAAAGAGGTATTAGGATGGGGGATAACAGGGAAGGAAGGAACCAGGATAGGAGTTACAGGGGGACGAGAAGTAAGTGTCCCCCAGACTCAGATGTCATTCCCGGGTCCACCACTTCCGTCGAGGGCGGATGGGAGAGCGGGCTGGTGCGGACACCCTCCCTTCCCGCGGCCACTGCCGTCTCAGTCCCTTACCTGGCTCAGAGCGCAGCCCGGGCCAAAGGAAGGTTCTGGAAGAAGTTCCTCCCACCCCCCGCGGCTCTCTGTTCCCAGCTCGAGGGCCCCGCCAGCGCCTCTTGTCGCCCCTCCAGCCGGACGGCGCCTCTCTGAGCGCCCGTGGCCCCCGGACCGGCATTAAGTAGCCGCTGCAAAGGCTTCTTCTGCTGTCATGGCGACGCTCCGCCCCCATAAACAGCTTCCGCTGCTGCTATTGGTCAGCACGTTTCCAAGGAGACCGCGGGCTCTAGCCACTCTCTCGGGCGGTAACTCTCCTGGAACTCCCTCCTTCTGCCGCCCTCTCCCGCGCCACCCAGCCCCCTACCCGCCGCCGCGTCGCGGGTCCGCGCGTTCCCGCCCGAGGGCCCCGCGCAGGGCTCGGAGAGGCGCGCGGCTCCCGCCCGAGGCGCAGGGCACGCCCGCGAGCCGTTTGCCCCGGCCGCCGCTCTCCCGCCCGGCTGCTCCGGGGCGGCGGCGGCTCCGCGGGGGCCCAGACTGGGAGCGGGTTCGGGCTCGGGCACCGTGTGCTTGGGGTTTCCTTTCCTCTCCTCTGGGGCTCACGTTTCTCTGCCCTTTCCCACCCTCCCGACCCCGAGCGTCGTCTCGGTGCCCGCAGGCAGGCCCGACTCTCCGATGCCACCTGCCGCTCGGGTCCGCCGCCGGGGCTGCACCGATCCCAGACGCCCCGAGGCCGGTAGGGTTTCCCGGTAAGCGGCTCCTTCCCCAGCCCTGTACTCAGCAAGGTTCCCGGAAGCTGACTTTCCAGAGGCTTCTGCGGAAGGGCTCTCCCTCCTTTTCAGATAGCGGAGGAAACAGCGGGTGAGTGAAACTCAGAGAAGCCACGGACTCGCCGAATCCTCTTCGCAGGGTCATTTGCCCCGTTAGTGTCACCAACTTTTTAAGTGTCAGGGAGCAGGGGTGGGGGACACCAGGGGCCTCCTCGTCCCTTCCCCTGCGTCCCTCCCGCCACCAGCTTTCCGGCTCTTCAATTATTGAGGAGCTGCAGTGGCAGCAGTTAACCAGTTCAAGGGTGAGGGTGGGGCGAGGGCTCCTTACTCGAGCCTCTGCCCAGAAGCAGGAGGGCGGGGTGGGAAGCCTGTGCCACCGTCGGGGCACGTCAACTCCCACCTCCCACTAGGGAGCATGGCTTTCCGGTCGCCTTGTCCTCTCCCACTCCTCCACTTCTAGATTCTCTTGAGTCAAAATATTTGAGCACTGCACAAAGTCAGAGACTTCCACAAACACACCAAGGGCACAATTAACAGCTCTCCTTCCCTTGTAAACAGTTTTATTCGTTTTTAAGAATCATGCAGCAATCCATAAATATTGCATCCTTGATGTCCCCACTGTAGCGTGCCCACGAGTGTACTCCAGCGAGTGAGAGGGGTACACGGATGGCACAAACAGTACACACGCACACGTGCACACACCAGGTGTGCAGGTCCTAAAGTGAAGTGATCAACCAGCATGCCAGTGCCAGGCAGGCAGGACACGACTCTCTCCGGGTGAGACGGCTCAAAGTGTGTGGGTCTGTGCCCAGGAGATGCCCCAGCGTGGGCATAAATTGTGGGTGGAACTGGGTGAGGAAGGAAAAAAGGCCAGGATCACCACAGCACCTGGAGGCCAGCAGAGAGCTCAGACCTGGGGCTGGAGTCGGTGGGAGGAGCCACAGGCCTCCAGGTGGTCTGTGCCCTGGAGTGCAGAGCCAGGCCCCAGCCCCTTCTCTCTGGGTCGGCTGCTCGGAACATGAGGGTCTCCAGGCTGACTAACGACCAGCAACTTTGGGTGGGATATTTCTGCTTGCCTAAGAGCCAAATAAGAACAAAGAGGAGAAAGAGAGAGAGAGAGAGAGAGAGATGGAGAATTGGTCTGAGGAACAGGAGTGAAAGGGCCATGTCTAACCCAGGCATGTCTTGATTATGGAACCAAGGCCTTGAAGAATCTTCGTGAGCCTCTTGCTGGGGGGAGGGCCCAGCATGTGCTGTGAGGAAGGACACAGGCAGGCCCTCCTCAGAAGAGGGTGATAATGGGTTCCTCTCAGGGCTCCTGGCCACCGTGGCTACTGTTTACCTGCATCTCCTTCACCTCAGGTAACACCACACCGTGACTGCACCGCCTGCTAGGAGAGGAGGGGAGGCTGTGTGCCACCACCCCAGGCTAAGGGACGCGCCCTATTCCCTGGGGCTTAAACTTCAAGGAAATCAGGAAGTGGGGGTTATTGCTCCAATCTCAAACACAACAGGGGCTGGAAGAATGTTGGGGGAAAGAAAAGACAAGGGCCTGAAGCAGCAGAGTCCCCGGCAGGACCTGGGAGGGAGAGGGGGACAAGGGGATTCAGAACAGAAGCTTTGATTCCGCCTTGGTTGATGTCACATCTGTCAGGACAACAGGCCTTCCCCCAACCGGGGCAGGACCTAAGGCCTAACCACGAGGCCTGACAGCGCAAAGAAGCCACACAGAAGGTTGGAAGATTCCCCGGGCACTGGGCTCTCTTTGGGGTGTTGGAAGCAGCCCTGAAAAACTCCTTCAGGGTAACGACTCCAAATATGAAGACAGGCCGTCAGGACGGGCAGAGCCCAAAGGCTCTGCGGCGTCTCGGCCTCACAAGGGGCTGTGTCTGACCTGGCTTCCCCAGCTCGCGCTCCGCTAGGAGGCCACCTTTTCCCAAAGCCAGTCAACAACACATCTGTCCAAGAACCAGCTAGAACCGACCGGCAACACCGGTGCGGAGGGAGAAGGAGTAAGTCCCAACAGCTTACAGCCTGGCCTTGCTGTTTCTGACTTCTGTGTGCCTTCCATGGGGCCCTGGAGGGGTCGGGGGCACACGGCTTGAACAGTATCTCTGAATCTCTGAAGAGCCCGGGGAAGGACTACCTCCCCTGCCCCAGGCTCAGCGGGTCTGGAAGGCAGGGGAGGAAACAGGGGAGGAAACCCCGCGCGGGACAGGGAGGCCTCCCCAACACCGCTAGCCTCAGGTCCGCAGCGGGCGGGCTCTAGCACTTCCTTTGGGACTCCTGGGCACCACTGTGAGAGTCACTGTGCCACCCCTCCCTCAGCCTATTTCTTCTATTAACACGAAGGGGCGAAGACAGGGACAACAGGTGTAGGATGCCACCTGACGGGGTGCAGTGAGGACATGTGAAACTATAGGATAGCTAACACAGTGCCTGGCACATAGAGCGGACCAAAAATGTGGTTGGTTTTGTCTGTTTTTTTGAAAAGTCACCTGAGGATGGCATCCCAGGCCTTCATAAACGCACCTGACCATAAACGGCCCTCCTAAGGGGGATCACGTACCTCGGGGACTGTCAGACCCAAGGCCTCCTTCCAGACACACGAGGCACAGGACACTAGCTCTGTGACCAGAAGCAAGAACTGTTTTCTCAACCAACCTTTTGGTTGCCTCCGTTTCCCGTCCTTGACAAAGGAGCTCCTAACGCTTTTTGAGGGAAACTTGGCTTTGAGTGCAAAATGGCTTTCCCTTCTCCCAGGAGCCATCCCCAACTCCGCCCTCAAAGAGAGGGTTCAAATTGCTTATGATGTTTCAGAGACCAGAAAATGCCCGACGGGGGTCTGGAATGAAGCTGCCAAAACTCTAGGTCCTGTCGGTATATGCCCCGAAGGACAGAAAGATGGGAAACAAGCAGCCTGTGGACCTCGGCTCCCCCTGAAGATCCAGATCGGGTGCAGACGTTCCAGAGAGTCTCTGCAAAGGGTCTCCTGAGTTGCAGTTTGTTGAGAGGCTCCAGCCCACAAGGAGAGAAGAGGCTTCTAGATCCTTCTGGGGGGGGGGAAGGGGCATGGTTATGGAGACCGGGCTGGGAGCCGGAGCAGGTGGACCTTCACGTCCAGCTTTCATCTGGATGCAGTCTTCATGCTTTCTCGGAGGACACCCAGGAGGCCAGCAGCCCAGTGAGGCCGGGATGGAAGGTGGGGCAGGAGGGAGCCCAGGTGCACGGGCTGGGGCTCTCAGACGGCCAAGGGACCCCACACGCAGGGCCTGTCCTCGGGGTCCTCCAGGCTGCTGGATGATAAGCGCCGACGCCGTGTGTTCCGATGACTGACAATGTTGTCATCGGCCTGCCAGGTGCCTGGAGAGGAGAGAGGAGAGAGGGGAGGGCATAGGAGCCGGTCTCTGGCCAGGTCCCGATGGCCCAGGAGTTCGGCACGGAGGTGAGCAGCACGCGTGTCATCTGAAACTCCCATGTGTGTGCGGGCCACAGCGAGGGAGAGAGAACTGGGCGCGGTGGGCGTGCCTGGGAGCAGGGAACGGCTCCTGTCCTAACGGGCTAGGCACGGTCAGGCCACTGTGAGGACTGCTGACAGAGGACTGTGCAGGGGATCTCTTGTTCTGAGGACCTGCCCTGCATCTACTTCTGTGTCTTTATTTGTCTGAAGTGTGCCTGTGTGTTATGGTGGAAAGGAGAAAGAAACCAGGTCTAGCGGAGGTTTTTGCAGGAAGCAGTGGCGGGGGGTGGGAGAGCATGTTAATGCGGGTCCGGGTCCGGTGTTAGTGTTTGCTGTGGGGGCTGGGGTGGGGCAGGAAGGGGCTGGTAGCCCAGCAGAGCGCCGGGGACAGAAGGCCATGGGGGGAGCTGGTGCCATGGCTCCAGCACCCCTCCTGCCCCAGGCAGCCCGCTGAGGTCACCATCAACCCCAGGAGATGCCAGCCCGAGGGCCCTGGGATTCCTGGGCTCCCCTAGGCAGCACCCACTAAACTTCTCATCCTCCCCCAAATCTGCCGCAGCTCCTGCATGCTAAGCATGGGCTGCTGGGGCTGGAAGCCCGCCCTTGTCTCCCCTGTCTTTGGTGCTCTGGATTTAGTCCATCACGACCTCTTGCTTGTCTGCTTGTGGTCAGAAAACTTGGGCTTCGCTCCCGGGTCCTTCCTGCCTGGCTGCATGCTCCTGGGCAGCTCACTTCACTGGGAGGCTTGGTTCTCCCACCCGTCACAAGGGGGCTGAGTGTTCTCCCCGCAGGACTGACTCGCAGGGGTGCACTCAACCACCAGCCCCGATGCTCTCTTCAGGCCACCCTCACCTCTCCCAGGGTCTCCCCTCAACTGTCGTCCTGGCCCAGACCAGCTCATCCAATCCCTCCAGGACAGCATGAACCTCCCTGAGAGGCAGAGGCCTTGGGTGAAGACAGGACTGCACGGGGCCCTGCGCTTGCCACCTCCCCCTCCCAACAGCCCTCTGGAGCTGCACCTGCCATGGCCCGCCTTCACAAGGCCCCCCAGCCTGGGGAGGCACGCGTGCTCCATGGTGCCCCCCCCCCCGGCCTGTCCCACCGCCACCGTGCACATCTCACACTGCAAGGGAACCGGGAACCCCTGCCCTCCTCTGAGGCCGGCCTGGCCCCTTGGAAGATTCTAGTGGGGGACATGCCCGGCTGCCCAGCTGCATGGCGGTGGTTGGGCCCAAGGCTCGCTCTGCTCATGTTTGAGGGGGCTGTGCTCCAACGTCTGGGGCCAGCCTCACAGAAGAGCCAGCCCAAGACCCCCTAACGGTCCAAACACTAGGGTTAAGTAGGTATAAACTGCTTATTTCCCCTAAGGGTCCTGGAGTGATAATCCAGCCTAAGTCTCTAACATCAGCCTGTAGAGATGGGCCCCCAGGGAAGAGAAGTGGGCGACACAGAAAATTCATAGGCGTCTCTCACACCCAGATGGAATTTGGAGATTTCTCTTCCCTGGAGTCTGGGACATGGGTCAAAAGTGCTTTCCCCTCTATAAGGGTGGCACTCGTAAGTGTGACAGGATGAAGAGAAGGCAAGACTGTCCTTTAGGTTAGGAACCCCCAGAATGCAATGAGTTGTTCGTTCACTTAGAGAATTCGGTAGATCTCATACCTAGTCCTCAATGTTTATGGGGCAGGACTCCGGCACGGCGGCTGTTCGGTGGGAGAGACCAAAAGCAAACGGTGAACAAGAGAGAAGACACACACGCACACACACATCACAATCCACGCCACCGCCAGCCAGGGCGCCACGGGACGCCAGCCAGCAGGCCGTCCTGACTCTAAATTCACGGGAGTCCTTGCTCCCAAAGCCACCGCTCTAGGGTCCTTAGCCAGGGTCAAAACCCGCTCCTTCTGGAATAGCCTCAAGACTCAGAGCTCTAGTATCTGCTCTCCCTGACTTCTTGATTGACTCGGTGGCGAGGGGGAGGTTGAGCCGCGATAACGAGCCCCCCCCCCCCCCCGCCGCCGCAAGGGGTCTGATGGGCCCCCAGCAAAACCCTCTCCTAACGCTCCGCCAGGCCCTCTAGCCAGACCCTGGAGCTTGGCACTGAAAATTCTTCTTGGAGACAGAGCAAGGGGCCTTCCCTTAGGGTCCATCTAGAGGAGAAATGGGAGAGCAGAGAGACCTCTAGAGGTAGATTTGGGGAGCATACTTAGGGGAATTCTGCACACCCTTTTCCTGCCTCTACCAAGCCACGGATGAGACATGAGCGCTAGAATAGTTTGATGGTCTTGAAGAGTTTCCAGTGGAAAGAGAAACCGAGTTCAGATCTTCCCTTTGTGTCTAGGAAGCATAAGCTTTCCTAGCAGCATCTCCGTCTCAGGTCCTGAGGCCCGAAGAGAGGAGTGAACTGAATTTCTGTAGGTGTTGCTGTTTTCTTGGGGGCCTCCACTCCTGCACAATGAAGTCATTTAAAAATATATTTCTAATTCCACCAACAAACCCTAATGATTTTTGCTTTTTTTCCCCCACCACATACACTACCCAGAACCTGTTCACAGACTTATCGCTGGTTCCCTGGCCACTGTCTCGCCACCTGTGTGATACTCCTTCCAATTCCCCGGAACCACATCTACTCAGCCTGGCTTCACAGTTCTAACCTGCTCACCACCTGCACCTGTCGACGTCGACTTTCTCCCTCTGAGACCTTCCAGAACAATCTCAGATCATGCCACCCCCTGGGTCTTGGGGCCCAAGAGGGCCCAGAAGTTTCTTAGGGGAAGAAGGGCTGGCGGGACACGGGTGCCCTCTCAGTGACACTCCCACGAGTGTGATGAGAGTGGTGAGGATGGGGACCCCTGTGGTCTTTGTCACCAGCTGGGTCTCCCAGCAGAGCACGCGTGAGCGTGGGGAGGGCGCATGTGGCACAGGGATGAGCATGGGATGTTCCCCGCGGCTCGGCTTCTCCTCGGCCCTCCATGAAGGGAGCGGCGCCACTTGGAGAGGGAAACAGACTCAAGCCGAGACCAAGTGCCTGAGAAGCCATCCTGACGGCCGCACAGCCTGCAGCCGGCCCAGCCCGCGGGCGTCTCAGGCACAGGGCGGAAGTGTGGACTCGTTGCTGAGCAGGGAGAGGCCTATTTATTCCACGGGGCCTATGCAAGTGGACACTCCTGTTGCTCACCCAGCGGATGCTTCCCGGGAGTCCCCAGCCCACTGCACCAGTGTGACACCAAGAGCAGAACCAGGGCAACAGTTCACCAAGAGAGCAGACGTGCTCTCTCCCGGAAGACACCTCACGTGCTTCCACCCGAGTCGCTCTCCCGGCAGGCGTCACGGGCATTTGGTTGCCCGACTGGCCTGAACAGTGAAGCGAGTTTCATCTCAGCCCACTGGCCCCTGACAGCACCGTAAGGAACCCCAAAGGTTCTTTCCTCTTCCCGCAAGCAATCCCGTAAGTGGAATAAATATCAACAAGCAGGCTGGCCGAGGGGGTCAGGAGGAGGAGGAAGCAGAAGGAACAAGCTCCATTGCCGCCAGCATGGTTGGCTCGAACAGTTCCCAGCAGCTCCCTCTGCCAAAAAACGGGGGGGGGCGGGGAGCTGCCCCTCGGGGTACGGGGGGGCAGGAGCCTAGCCACCGGCTATAGAGTGGCCACAGACACAGGGCAGAGAGGACAGAGATGTCATCTTCCCCGACTTGTGACACAGGATGCCAATTGAAATAATCCTCACGATGCTCGCCACAGAAGTGTCCCCATGTTTTGTGGAGCAGGGATGAATATATCCTTGCAAATATTTTTTCTCGGAGAAGCTATCGAATGCAGGCCCTTGCCAGTTAGGACTGGAGACATAAGCAGGAGCCTCTGGGAGTTGCGCACGCCCAGCAAGCGTGGTGTGGGACACAGCGTGGTGGCCGGGGGGGCGGGGACAGTGCTGGCGCAGTGAACATGAACTTCCACACGAAGTCTACGTAACAGAAATGAGCTTCAAAAGAAACAAACCAGACAGACAGATTTACGTTTGGCAAAAAGACGTGAAAAACAAATGGACAGACGGAAGCGAGGTGAGGAGTGGGAAGACAGGAAGCGACGTGTGCCCGGGCCCCACAGCTCCAGTCCAGGCCTGACTGGGTCCACGCTCCCTCCTCCACCGGCAGGCGGGAGAAGCAGGAGGACGGACATGGCATCTTTTGGCCTCACGGAGCGTGAGGAGTCCTGGGCAGTATCTTCAGGACACGCTAAATAGAAAACAACCGGAGAGAGGCCTTTGAAAGGCGGGAGAAAGCATCTTCTGGGAACTACGGCTTCCCGGCCACCGGTCTGCGCGGGGCCAGGCGCGTGAGGCCCGGTGTCTCTCACAGGCTGACGGGCAGCGGCCGCCACAGGAGGCTGGGCCGCTCCAACGCCTCTAGCCGTTTCGCTGAGCGAGAAAAGCACTGGACCCGTGGTGTGATGTGGCTGTCCTGAAACTTAGGTAAGTCTTCATTCCAGGGGACGGTGACCGGATTACAGACACCATCGTGTGGAGGCGGGTCTCTGCTGTGAGACCAGGAGGGCGGTTTTGACCTAGTCCGCCTGGGCAAGGCGTGGCTTTGGAGAAGTGGTTCCTGGAGCCCTTGAACGAGCACATAGACTAGACGGACGCGAGTGTTCAGTGCGATGAGCACGGCTCCCGTGTAAGAGGTATCCCAGGTTCCGCTCAGCATCAGGAGAAGGGACTAGGGGCACGCTGACAGTCCTGACCAAGTTCAAAGTTAGGGCTCCAGGGAGCAGAGTCACCCTTGACCCCTGACCTTTCTTTTGGGATCCAAGTCTATTAAGTCCAATGCGACTGGTGACCCACAGCTCACTGGCTCAGAAAGCCATGTGGTAACTAAAACCACGTCGGCTTTCAAATTCCTCCCTGCTCCTAACTAGACACATTCCTTCCGAGGAGCTAGGGGGTCGGATCCCCTTTCCAAGGGCTCAGGCTATCTTTCAAGACCTTCTCAGAGAGGCAGGGGTCTGCCTCAAACTTCCTCTTGATGAGAGTAAGACCAGGCCACCTGCCATGGGACCCCTAGGATCGGGGTGGAAGGTGGCACGGTCGGGCCAATTTGGAAGGAGAGGGGGCTTTACTGCCGTCTTCCTGTCCTAATAGTCGTGCTCAGAGCAGGGTTTGCTCTCTGCACAAAGTCCAAGGACTCTCCCAGGCCGCCTCACTTCCTTCCTGCATCTGGCCCCAGCGTCCTAGCACAGCCCAGGCCTTCTTGCAGGAAGGGCAGGGCAAGGAGGTGGGTGTCCCAGGGTGAGAGCAGGGCAGCGAGCAGGGGAGCGTCTCCCACCAAGTTCATGTTCAGCAGACTGCCACTCACCGGGTAAGCAGACCTCAGGGCACAGCTTATTGTCCAGTGCTTTCACGCTGGCGATGCCAAAGTCATTGTTATTGTCACACTCCATACCTAGAAATGCGCATGTCCTCTGGCCTGTAAGGGAGTTAACGCAGTTAGAGAGGGGCTGGCTATATTTTTTCTCTGCTCTGCTGTCCTTAAAAAAAAAAATCTTAAGGATGGAGACAAAAAAAAATCAAATCATATGTTAAAAAAAAAGACAGTAATTAAGTGGGTAGAGAGTGGACGATAAAGGAATCAAACTGTGTGGGCCTGTGATTTTCCCCTGTCCTGCCCTGTCTCCTGCTCTGGCCCCTGGGAGGGCTGAGGGATGCAGGCTCCACAGAGCGCCGCATGGGGCGCAGAGAGAGGCTGTCCCTGTCCTGCCGGCATCTGCAGGGGCCTGTCGGGTGTTTGTGACCACAAGGCTCTGTAAAATGATAAATAACCTAAAACAAAAACTTAAGGTCTCAGGTTCCATACTTTTGCATATTAGTCAGGATCACCACATTCACAAGATTATGTTTTGTTTTTCTAAGAAACGTAGTTTGTCACTTCGAGTATGTTTCAAGGGTCTGAGCAGAAACCTACAGACGTGTAAAGGAAGGGGAAGGTTTCAGATTTTTTTTTTCCTAGCTTTCCCCATGCCTCCGGTTTTCTCTTGATAAAAGGGAGAGGAAAAAACATAAATCCATCGTGTGGGCTACGGAATGTCAGGCGGAAACCGCCCACCACCCTGCATTTTTCAGAAGCGAACATTCTGTCGGGGGGAAGCGATCACAGAGGGTGACCTGGGAACCTCGAGCACTGAAGGCGTCCCCTGAGTCCATGAGGAGCCCGACCCTGTCTTGGGCTGGCATGCGAGTGTGGCAGAGGCACAGTCTTGGCGGCCAGGCCCTCCTTCAGGGCGACTGGGTCAGGCGAGAGTGGTCAGGCCAGCATGCACACCCCTGAACTCCCCAAGCAACGGCCAGCTAAAGCAGAAGCAGCTAGGATGACATGTGCATCCGGGCTGGGGTCCGGGTCTGCTTTGGAGGTGCCCTTCTGCGGGAGGCCCCTCAGAGCAGCACAGGGCAGAGCTGCTGGCTCCTGGAGCCGGGCGAGGTGCGGGGCAGGTCGGGTGGGGTGGGTGTCCATTCCCAGGGGGATTCTCCCAGCCCCGCCTCCTCTTCCCACTTCCTTGCTCTGTAGATGGTTCCTTCTCTCCCAGCCTTCCTGGACACAAAACACTTCCATCTGAAGGTATAACAGAGGCCTGAGTTACAGTGAAGAAAGTTGTTCTGACAGCTTGCAAATACTTTTCTGCGCCGAGCCACGGGCGTCGGACTTTCTCACACCTCCTCTGTGCCCCCTGGCCCCGAAGGTCCTAACCCTCTGCTACCGCCTCGGCCCCCGCTTTGCTAAAGCAAAACCAAACCAACTGTCTGATAGGCCTTTCTTCCGAGTGGAACAAAGTGTTCGGCTGCTGCTAACATCAGGGCGGCCGGAGCAGCTCTGCGGGCCTTGGCTGGAAAGCGGAAGCGGGGAGGAAGGTGACGGGGGTTGGGGGGGCAGGAGCTGCTGAACCCCGTCTACGCAAATACAGAGCTCCCCGCAGGCCTTCTGCAGCGGCTGCGTCCTGACATCCCTGGCACTGAGGCCTTGAAAGAGCCAAGAAGACCACTGCGGTCTTCAAATCCCCTGCCTACCCTGCTAGTCCATCAAGAAGACAACTTTCCCCAAAGGCCATAAAACCGAGTAGAGCCACCGAGTCATACCAGGGCCCCTCTCTGTACCCTTTAAAGAACACCCAGGAAAGAAATCGAATAAGAGGGAGCAAGAGACCAGGTCTTTTACCATCTTCCTGTGTGGGCGATCCGTCCTCTTCCTCTATAACATCATTGCCCTAGGACAGAAGGAAGGCGCTATGAGTCTATAAGAGCAGTAAAATGAACATATTGATCAGCTGAAAACGGAAGTAACTGGCCTCATGGTATCTCACTTCAGGGCCTTCGTCCAGAGTGTCCAGTCCCTTCTGTGTCTGAGAAGCCTGGCAGAGGCAGAGTTTGCTTGGGGAGGCATGGTCTGCCGGCAGGGACCAGGACTGAGGCCCGTTACTGCTGTACCCAGGGGATGTCAGGGGTGGGCTTGGGAAGAGTTCAGCTCATACTGTCTCTTGAAGGTGGACATAAACATTGCCAAATGAAAGACTAACAGAAAGATCGTAAAACTTCCAGAAAGTCCTCGGGACCCTAAACCCTATCGAGAGACTCCCGTGAGAGCATCTGGCTCAAAATAAGTTCTAATGACCTCACTGCGACTGGGGCTTCCTGAACACCCCCGCCAGGCCGTTCTGTGGCGAACTGTAATCCTGTCCCCTCCACCTGCCAAAGGGCTCCTGGATGAGTTTACAGTTTATTTCTTTTCTAGTCATCTCTATCCCAACGTGGGGCTCGAACTTACAACCCTGAGACCAAGCGCTGCATTTCCACTGACTGAGCCAGCCGGGTGACCCTGGGTGAGGATTACAGAGCTGCTGGGGGGGTGGGTGTGAGGGAGGCTAAGACCAGGTCACTGGGGTCTTCACGTCTTCCGGTGCCAGGCGGTGCCTGCGACACACTCCGTGTGAGTACTCCGCGGACGAAGGACAGACACATCCTCTGGTCCAGGGTCTGGCTGGGAAGCACCCTCTCTAGGACGCACCCCATGCCTGTTACATGGCGACCAGTGCGCTGTGCTAAGGGACAGTCCACGGACCAATGCGTGCGGCTGCTCTTCCCTCTACACCACAGCCCAGCCCGAAGTGAGTCAAACACGCCGCCTCGGGAGGCTGCTTCCAGAACAGCCCCCAGCCTATGGCGTCCCCCGCCAGCGCCAACCGTCCCTCTGATGGGAGGAGCCCTGCCGCCCGCCGTCAGCCGTACCTCTGCGTCCTGCTCTTCCGCGGCGAGGCCGACGAAGTTGCTGTCCGGAGATGCTCCCGGCATCACCTGCCAAAGAACGAAACAGAGATCAAGGCCCAGACAGCCCTGCTCTCCTCTCCTACCCGGCCCGCAGGGCAGCAACCCCCAACCGGGTCCTCGGGACAGAAGTGGCACCAAAGGGAAGAGTCAGACGTGACGGAGTCTTTGAGTTCTCCACGGCACCCCCTTCCGAGCGCGGCCGGGGTCTGGCAGGAATCCCTCGCAGGCCCTGGGCTGAGCTAGTTTGGACGCGTGTGCAGAGCGCAGAGCAGCAAAGTCACTCCCCGTGCTCCCCGCTTACCTCTCCTTCTTCTGAGGGGGCCCTGCTGGCGGCCCGGGGCGAAGGGAGAGCCTCGCCCTCTTCCTCAGTGCCAGGGGCGATGTAGGAGCCGGACATGGAGGAGACCGTGTCGGTGCTGATCTGGGAGTGCTGGCTCTGGGAGGACACCATGGACATGACCGACTGGGCCAGGCTGCTGCTGGCAGGGTCTGTGGAGACGGGTGGAAGGAAGGAGACGGGAGGTCAGGCATGGCTTCTGGGAGCGGCCTCCCTGTGCTCACGCAGCGGGGACTCCAGTGGCCTCGCCAGGCCCTCACCGACCGAACACTAGGTTTCAGGCCTTCCGAGGCTCACACTTTGGAGCTCAGAACTCAAGCCACGGGGCAAGGATCTGCTTGTCCCTGACTCAGCCTTCAAGGAGCCCGTGACAGCAGGGCCGGGGGTAAGGGGAGCCCCCCCTCGGGTGTCAGCGGGAGCCCTGGGCTCTGGGAGGGGCCCGGCTTTCATGCAGCCTAGGTGTCACCCTGCCAGCCCCGAGTCCCTCTGGAGGGGCTGTGACGAGCACCGAGGACTGGGCTGAGCAGAAGAACGTGCAGTCGCTCCCACTCCGTCATGTACCTTCTGGGGAGGAGATGGTGGAAGAGAGCGGCGTCCCTGTACAAGACGACTGGTCAACAGCTCCCGAGGATGACAGGGTGAGATTCTCGCTTTCTGGGGTTACCCCGCATTCCTGGAGGGACACAGAGGAAGGGGGTGAGGGCCAGGCCCCGGGGAAGGAGGAGGACACAGGGAGGGCCCCGGCGTCAGGAGGCTGTGTGCAGAGCACGGGCGGTTTCTCTTTCGCCCCCACTCCCCGCAGCCCTGGGCTGGAAGGGCTGCCTCCCAGGGGAGGTGCCAGCCTCAGTCAGCACATCCTGCCGAAGGCTTAGCATCTGCTCAGGCCATACAAAGGCTGGAGCTCAGGTGACACAGGTCACCCGGCAGCTGTGACACGGGAACACCCCGGGTTTCCCGGGATTAGAAACCGCTTTCCTTCTGAAGGGAACACAAAACCAGCAGAGGCCTCACTGCCTGAGAGGCAGCCCCGCTTGGACATCAGGTTGGTTCCAGCTCTACTGACCTCACACAAACACCGCCTTTGCCCCCCGAGCCCCTCCTGACACCCAGAGCAGCCACCTGTGCCGGAACCCCTACCCCGTCCTGGGCAGATGGGGATTCTGTCCCTACCCACTTTTCTCCAAGAGTTCTGTGGTTTGGGTTTTGTTTTTGTTTTTTTTTTTTAAAGTAGGCTCCACACCCAATGTGGGGCTGGAACTCATGACCCTGAGATCAAGCACTGTGAGCTCCACCACTTAGTCGGCCAGCGCCCCAGGGTGTTCTGTTTTTATTGGAGCTCAGGCACTGCGTCCTGCCCGAGTCAGGGAGTTCTCCCGAGGGCTCAGCTGTTCTCTGGGGGCCCAGTATGCAACGGCATCAGGGGGGCCTTCGTGGGCCACACTCCCACACACCCCTGGCCTGCCCAGCGCCCCAGCTTCGGCTCTGGGCCTTTGCACAGACTGCCCCACCTCCTGGACTGCTTCTCTCGCCTTCCTCTAGGAGTCTTAAAAAACGCCAAGATCCGGGGCGCCTGGGTGGCTCAGTGGGTTAAAGCCTCTGCCTTCGGCTCAGGTCATGATCCCAGGGTCCTGGGATCGAGTCCCGCATTGGGCTCTCTGCTCAGCAGGGAGCCTGCTTCCTTCTCTCTCTCTCTCTCTCTCTCTCTCTCTCTCTCGGCCTGCCTCTGCCTACTTGTGATCTCTGTCAAATAAATAAATAAAATCTTAAAAAAAAAGAAACAAAAAAACAACGCCAAGATCCAGCTCACATGCTACTCCGCCAGCACAGTTCCCTGGGCTTCTCCACTTAACTGTGATCTCTTGAATCTCTGCCACAGACCACACTGTCCCTGCTTCCGCAGTGGGTGCTCTCTGGAGTGAAGATTCATTCATTCAGGGGCCCCTGGGTGGCTCAGTCGGTAAGGTGTCCGACTCTTGGTTTCAGTTCAGGTCATGATCTCCTGGGTTGTGGGATGGGAGCTGTGTCAGGCACCACACTCAGCAGAGTCTGCTGGAGAATCTCTCCCTCTGCTCCTCCCCCTACTGGGGTGCACACGCCCACTCTCTCTCTCACAAGTAAATGAATTACTCTTTTTTTTAAAAAAAGATTTGATTTATTCATTTGACAGAGAGAGAGGTCACAAATAGAGAGGCAGGCAGAGAGAGAGGGGGAAGCAGGCTCCCCGCTGAGCAGAGAGCCCGATGAAGGGCTCGATCCCAGGACCCTGAGATTATGACCTGAGCTGAAGGCAGTGGCTTAACCCACTGAGCCACCCAGGCGCCCCAGTAAATAACTCTTTTTTTTTTTAAAAGATTTTATTTATTTATTTGACAGAGATCACAAGTAGGCAGAGAGGCAGGCAGAGAAAGGAGGAAGCAAGCTCCCCGCTGAGCAGAGAGCCCGATGCGGGGCTTGATCCCAGGACCCTGAGATCATGACCTGAGCCGAAGGCAGAGGCTTCAACCCACTGAGACACCCAGGCGCCCCCCAGTAAACAACTCTTTAAAGAAAAAGCATCATTCATCCACCCAACAAATACATACTGAACAACCATGTGCTAGACCCAGTGCTGTAACTTGTGCACCTGCCCTGCCCCCAACTAGACCTCGAGCACCCAGAGTCAGGGCCCACCTGATCACGTTCCCCGGTCGCAGTTTACCTAGCTCACGGCCGTCCAGACGGCAGGTGTCCCAGGCCTGCTAAACAGAGCCTGCGGGGCTCGCCGGCAGCACTGCCCCGCACTGGGCTCCCAGCGCACTTCTGCCGGGCTCCACTGCGGCTGTCCCTTCCCTGGAACTCGCTTTCCTCAGACATTTTCACACTCACTCTCTCACCTCCTTCCGTCTCTGTCCACAGACGACCCTTTAAGGACAGCAACCCCCACCTCTAGCCTCGAGCTCCCTCTCTCTCCTGACACACTGACCCACAGCCAGTTTTTACTGCCCTGGGGTCCATCCCAACCCCAATATCAAAACTGTCGGCTCTACAAGGGCCAGGACTTCTGTCGTCTCCTTACTGCTACTGTTCTCAGCATACAGAACAGTGCCTGGCGCGTGACACAGGCTCGATATACTGTTGAAAAGGATGAATGGAAGGAAAGCTTGGCTGCTGTCTCCAAGAAGGTTCCGAGGTGCCTGGGGAGTGATTGAAAGCAGATGGACCTGGAGAGGCAGGCGGGACAGAAGTACCTGCAGTCCAGCATCCAAGAAACAGAGACCGGGATTACCTCTTCCAGATGCTGCACTGATGGCCTCTGGGAGAGCTGGGTCTCTGACTCACTGCAGGAACGCTCGTCCTCCTCTTCATGCAACACGGAAGAATTCTGGGAAACAGACCTGCGAAAGTCCGGAGAGAGGAGCCTTTGCACCTCTGTTAGCCAGACTCCACAAGAAGGGACCCCAGAGGAGAGGGGATGGGACGAACGGAGCAGGGGAGGCGGAACCCAGGTCTTAAGAAGGAGGAAAAGGTGGGAAAGAGCCCTGGGGATGGACTGAGTGCTCTTCTGGGTGTCAGAAAATCTCCATTTTACATTTAACGCCTTCAATAACTTGTGTCCGAACCAGGGAAAAACCACTGATATTTTTAGGGTCTCAATGTTCTTTTTTAAAAGATTTTACTTATTAATTTGACAGAGAGAGACACAGCAAGAGAGGGAACACAAGCAGGGGGAGTGGGAGAGGGAGAAGCAGGCTTCCCGCCGAGCAGGGAGCCCGATGTGGGGCTGGATCCCAGGACCCTGGGATCATGACCTGAGCTGAAGGCAGATGCTTAATGACTGAGCCACCCAGGTGCCCCTAGGATCTCAATATTTTTATCTATAATACACGCTCCTTAACTCTGCCACAGAAAGTTTCTCATGACTTGTGCCTAGTTGGGTTTAAATGCTTAAGAGGTATAGGTGCAAGTTTCCTTCAGTCTTTAGACTAAGCAATGCTCCCCATGGGCCTCAATGACCCTAGGGATGTCCTCTTCCCTACACCCCATTCCCCCACCAAAAACACATGAGATTTGCCTGTCTGGATTCTCCCAAGTACCCACATGCCACCTTATTTCCACCTGAGTGTTAACCCCAGGTCTTCCGTGAAACGAAAAGCTCTGGGAACAGCCCAGAGGGTCCACACTGCCCTGGGGACCCAGGATGGGAGCCAGTACTGAGCAGGGGAAGACGGAGTGAAAGCACGTCACCAGGGACCCCAGGGGCAACACTGTTGAGCACCAACCACTTACTTGGAGAGACTCTTTTTGAGCTTGATTCCTTGGCTGCTGCAGTCAGACAGGCGATCGAGCGGGGAGAGCGTCCTGATGGGGGGCAGATGGCCCTCACTGCCGTAGGCAGGCAGCATTCCGGACAGGTGGCCATCTCCAAGCACGTGGAGGGCAGGGGCTGCTGGGGATGGGGTGAGGGGCCCATTGAGGGCTTCCAGAAGAGACACCACTTCATAACCTGGTGGAATGTTCTCCGAGGACTAGGGAATCAGAGACAGGTTGAAAAATTAATTAAGTACTCTTTGTTTTATGGCAGGATCGCGTTCCCTGCTCTGCACTGAAAAAATGTTTTCTTTTACATCTGGACTGGCAAGCGGAGCGTCTGTAGAAAAGGCCAAAGAATGTCAAAGAAACACATATTCCTAGATTCTGCTTACAGATGGACTTCTTAGTAGTGTTTATTTTTTGACTGTAATGGAAATATATGTTCATTACGGGAAATTTGAAAAATACATAAAGATAAAAAAGAAGGGGAAGGGGAAGGAAGAATCAATAATCAAATCGCCCAAATTACAACTTTCATTACCATTCTGGTATACTTTCTTCCAACCTTTTTCTCTGTATGGTTTACTAAGTTACACTCTGTAAATAACAATTTTATATCCCCTTACGTCAGCAAACAAATATTTCCCTTCACAGAGTCCACATTTCCTACCTCTTCTACTGGTGCTGGGGATTTAGCTGTGTCCAACATTCCCTCTCATAAACCACATTTGAGGAACATCCTTGTGCACAAATCTTTATTTTTTTTGAAGATTCAATTGGCTTTATTAAGCAATTTGTGAATTGGGGAGAATCCATCCAGCAAAAGAGAGATGCTCCCAAAAAACCCTTTTTTTCCCCGGATTGTCTTGATATTAAATTCTTAGGTCTTTGATTATCAGATATAAGTATTTTTAAGGCTCTTGATACTTAAGCTACTCTGTTTTGTTTCTTCAATGACCCTTCCAGTCACACTCCCATAAGCAGTGCAGAGAACCCATTTTAACTGCTTTTCCGCCAGCATGAAGTCTCTCTCCCTTTTCAAAGATTTTATTTATTTATTTTCATGGTTTTCTTTTTTTTTAAGATTTTATTTATTTCTTTGACACAGAGTGAGAGAGAGAACGCACAAGCAAGGGGGAGCGCCTGGCAGAGGGAGAAGCAGGCTCCGGGCTGAGCAGGAACCCCTATGAGGGACTCGATCCCAGGACCCTGGGATCATGACCTGAGCCAAAGGCAGAAGCTCAACCCATGGAGCCACCCAGGCGCTTACGCCATCCATCCATCCATCCATCCATCCATCCGTCTATCTAAGAGAGAGCATACAGAAGTGCCCATGTGGGGCAAGTGAGCAGGGGGAGGAGTGGGAGGGAAAGGAGAAGGAGAATCTGAAGCAGACTCCTTCCTCACTCAGCACTGAGCCCAATGGAGCCCCCATCTCAGGACCGCAAGATCCTGACCTGAGCTAAAGACTTAAGGGACTGTGACTGTGCCACCCAGATGCCCCCAACCCCCACTGCCATGGAGTCTCTTTTAAAAAGCTTTCGAATCTGAAAGGTGAAAAATGGTATCTCATTCTAATTCACATATTGTAGATTTTTAGTACGGTTAACTTAAAAAAAAAAGATATTTAACCACCTAAGCATCCTCTTCTGAGAATTTTAAAAATAATTTTAATTTTTTTCTCCACTGCTGAGAATCTTAAAAAAATATCCTTTGTCCATTTATTTTCTGTTCGATTCATAGAAGCCACGGCAGAGATATTAGGCCTCTCTCTGATATAAACATTGTGAAGTCATTTTTTTTTCTTTAAATGATTCATGGTCATTTGATACACATCTGAACTTTTAATATTTTTATATGGTAAAATCTACACTTTTTTTTTTTTTTCTGTAGCATTCCTCTGCTTTTAAGTTTGGAGAGTCCTCTCCCATTCAAAGCCAACTAAAGAATCACCTAGAATTTATTCTCAGTCTATAATGTCTGGTTTGCTTCGCTTCTCCTTTAATGTAGTTTTGCTTTAATATAGTTAACTAGTTACTCCGTCTGGAATTTATCTGTTAATCTGGTAAGGAGTGAAGTGCTAGGCTGATTTTTCCTCCCTAAATATCTAGCTAGTTATCCTAATACTGCTCTCCTCCACTCATGAGTGCATCTGAAGACACACAGCCTCAAGGCTGCCCTTCCAGCACCATCTCTTCTCACCGGACACGGAAGTGAAGTGTGTCATCCACTTGGCTCCCAGTTGCTGGAGCCATGAAATGGGATCAAGAAAAACAGTTACCTCCTTCAAGGACCCAGATAAACATAGTAAATGGTATTCAAATGCAAAACAATCATCCCCTTGTTCCTGCTTTGGGCGGGGGCTCCCGACTAGGGTGAGGCTGGGAGCAGACTGCTCCAGGCAGGGTAATTATTAACCCGATGCTGAGTATGCTGAGTTCCGGGGAGGAAAAGGGGGATTTAATGATCAGTATCCAATTTTCCGTTGTAATCCTGGTTGGTTTTAACACAACGTGACCTCAGCCAGTTTACTGAACACTGCAGCGTGCCAGGGTTTAATTACTTGTTGCAAAGTCAGGTAAAGAAGGATGAAAGGTGCAAAGAACTAGCAAGGGGGACCAGAGGGCTTGGTTCCCGGGTAGTCCCGGTGCCCGGCCCAACTCACCGAATGCTCCTCTGAGTCAGACGTCTGGGACGAGATGATGGGGTTAAAGCTGGTTGGGGACAAGGGGCCCAATTTTTTCCTCATGGCCCGGATCTGAAGCAGCGCCCGGAAGGCTACAAGAAGGGAACAGATCATCAGGCCATCCTGATACAGGAGTCAGGATGAACGGGAGCCCAGGCAGAAACCACAGTCCCCCTGGGGTGGGGGGTGGGGGGCAGGCAATTTGCAGACCCTCCTGGTGGGTCTCGGCCTAGGGCTCTGGGACTCACGTAGTCGGCAGATGGGACAGTTGTTGGCCTGGTAGCGCAGGGTGTCGGCACACGTGTTACACAAGCAGAGGTGCCGACAGGGCAGAATCAAGGTGTCCCGGACGTCTGAGAGACACACCACACACTCAGCGCTGTTATCGCTTACTTCGTCCTCAGCCACCTGTCCCGGGAGATAGAAACGTAGCCAGTGACACAAAGACATTCCAGTCCTCTCTGTTCTTTGCAAGCAGCTTGCCTGAAGAGCGGAGACGAGGGGCGAGAACCATATCCTACATTTACTTAGGACTTTACAGTTTAGCAAGTGCATTCGCATACTGGGTTTCCCTTATTCTGGGAGCTGCTTTTCTCAAGCCGTCCTACGGGATCAGACTGCGGGATCAGACTGTCGGGGTGACATAAGGAGACCACACAGGGAAGGGCGGGGGGGCCATGCAGGAACACTGCAGGGGAGCCCAGTAATGGTCGGCGGGGGCTCTGCAGGGGAACTCATCCAAACCTGCCGAAGCTTTTCATTTCCAGAGCGATATAAGCAAAAGCATCTGGAATGAGGAAGAAAATCCCCTCCTCGGACCAAACTGATTCCAGAGTTCGGCACACCGGACTCCCTGGATCCAAGTTTCACTGGAGCGTTTCTCTCTCCGCCTCCCGGGAAAAGCACATTCAGAATTTTGGGGTAGAACTTACCTTAGAGTCCTGTGTGTTGTACTTGTTTTCGATTCCATAGATCTCCTGAAGGAGGTAGCTGACCCCATCTACCTGAAGAGCAAACAGCAAAGTTCAAGGGCAGGCTGACTGGATGGAGAGAAAGTGGGAACTCGTCCCTCAACCTTCTCTGGTAACCAGGGGCTACTGACTCACAATGAAAAAAATCCAAGGCCTAGACAAGTAAAGGGTGCTCTTATTTACTTATGTTTTCCCTCTGACAGGGAAACGAAAATTAAATGTTTAATCCACCCACCATTCTGCCCAAGAGGGAGCACAAAAGTCCAGGAATGCAACACTAATTCGTGGACCGCAGCTCAGGAAAGCAGAGTTAAGAAAGGCAGAGACTAGCAAAAGGTTGGAAGCCTAGGCATCAAAATTAAAGCGTTGGCTATGTAATAGACATGAAGTGCGGACATTACAAAAATAAAGGGACGGGGGGCGTCTGGGTGGTGCAGTCAGGAAAGCACCTGACTCCTGGCTTCAGCTCAGGTCACCATCTCAGGGCGGCGAGGTTGAGGCTATACTGGGCTCCATGCTGAGCACAGAGTCTGCTAAAGCTTCTCTCTCCCTCACCGCCTCACGCTCTGTCTCTAAAATAAATAAATCTTTTCTCAAAAAGATTTCATTTTTTTTTAATTTTTAAAAGATTTTATTTATTTGTCAGAGAGAGAGAGGGAGAATGAGCGATCACAGGCAGACAGAGTGGCAGGCAGAGGCAGAGGGAGAAGCAGGCTCCCCGCCGAGCAAGGAGCCCGATGTGGGACTCAATCCCAGGACGCTGGGATAATGACCTGAGCCAAAGGCAGCCGCTTAACCAACTGAGCCACCCAGGCGTCCCAAGATTTCATTTTTTAAAGATTAATTTATTTTTATTTTTATTTTTTTATTTTTTTAAAGATTTTATTTATTTATTTGTCAGAGACAGTGGGAGAACGAGCGAGTAAGCACAGGCAGAGTGGCAGGCAGAGGGAGAAGCAGGCTTCCTGCCGAGCAAGGAGCCTGATGTGGGACTCGATCCCAGGATGCTGGGATCATGACCTGAGCCGAAGGCAGCCGCTTAACCAACTGAGCCACCCAGCCGTCCCAAGATTAATTTATTTTTAGAGCGAGAGAGCACACAAGCAGGGGGAGGAGCAGGGGAAGCGGAAGAGAGAGAATCTGTAGCAGACGCCCCGCTGAGCAAGGAGCCTGATGCAGGGTTGGGTCCCAAGACCCTGAGATCATGACCTGAGCTGAAATCAAGAGTTGGATGCTTAACCAACTGAGCCACCCTGGTGCCCCGTAAATAAATAAATCTTTAAAAATATTATTTTTTCTTTATTATTAAAGAATGGAACAGAGAAAGAAAGAGGAGAAAAAAAGGCAAGGGGAGGAGTAGAAGGGAGAACATGAGAAGAGAGACAGAAAGACAGTAGGATCTTGAAGGGGAGACAACTGAGCCCCTCCACCTGCACAAGCCACCCCACCACCCACATGGCCAAGGAGCCCTCTTGGCCCTATTCCTTAAAACCTCAACTTCAGGGGTGCCTGGGTGGCTCAGTGGGTTAGCCCTCTGCCTTCAGCTCAGGTCATGATCTCAGGGTCCTGGGATCAAGCCCCGCATCGGGCTCTCTGCTCAGCAGGGAGCCTGCTTCCCCCGGCCCCAGGCCCCCGCCTCTGCCTGCCTGCCTCTCTGCCTACCTGTGATCTCTGTCAAATAAATAAATAAAATCTTTTTTAAAAATTAAAAAAACAAAACAAAACAAAAAAACCTCAACTTCAATGCCCACTTGCCCTAGCCTGGGCCATGTCAGTGCCAAAGCAGGCCCTTCCCTTGTCTCTCTGTGTGAGCCCATGCCTCCCTCTGCTTCACTTCTGTCCCATTGATCCCCTCCCCTAAAACTGAGCCTGTCACTGATTTCATACCCACTCTCCAGTTTGAGAGTCTGTTGCTAATGTCAAGCTAGCAATAGGAAAATAGATAAATCATTTACCTTCAGTTATTCTAGCCTTTCTAGGTGTCCTGGAGAACGAGGCCTCGCCGTGAGCCAACTCACCAAGGCTTGGCCTTCCTAGGCAGTATCCTGGGCTCAGGATCTGTTTTCTCCTCTGCCTTTTAAAACTTGTTTCAACTTACTGATCGATTAAATTGGACAGGATATTATCAACAAATTTATATTCAGGTGTTATTGACTGCTATAGATCTCATGAAGAGGGGAGAACACTTAACCCCCAAGAATGAATAATACAGAATTGAGACCTCTATCTCCCACCTGCAGGGGGTCCTGCCAATGCCCCTGACCCCATTCTCCCCTCCTCACTGACTCTGCTTCCACTTGGGCAAAAGTGGGGAAAAAAAGTGCTGGGACCCAGTGGGGTTAGGAGCAGACATACACATAACTTGCTGGTCATTCTGGGAAGGGGGCAGATGGCCAGTAAACTTGGGATTTAGAAAAGTAGTGGTGGGATGAATTAAGCCAAGGGCCCTAATTGGCTCTGAATTGGACCCCAACACTTTATCCTTCGGCTTGGAATGTTTCTCACCCTGGCATTTTAAATAAAAAGAACTCTCCCTAAACCTAATGTCAAGAGACAAATCTTGTCCTTTCATTTCTTAAGTCCTTTGCTCAGATAATGGCCGCCTCAACACCAACAATTCTGGAACAATAAAGACACCCCAAATCAGTATTCCTTTCAGGCCACCCAAGGAGTTTCTAACACACAAAAGTACTCCCTTTTTAACTTTTCTTTGGTTAAAAAAAGGGGTGGGCAGTGGGAGAGAAAGAAGGGTGCTTAGCAAAAGAGAAAAAAAGAGAAAGAGCGATCAAAAGAAAGAAGGGTGGGGGGGCACCAAGGAGCCCTGGCTGTCAAATACTTACGACTTGTTTCTGTTTGAGGGGCTTGACGCAGAAAGTTCCATCCGTGTGCTGGGATGAAAGAGGACAGTTATGACCCGGAAGGAGGGGCGAGAAGGCACAGGTGTTCCTGGTTGCTGCCCTCAAGATTACAGACTCCTCCCTCACACCCCCAGGGCCTTCCAAGTATCCAGTGTGATCTTTCCATTTTAAGAAGACGAAACTGAGGGCTCAGAGCTGCATGTCACACAGCAAGTTGGTAGCAGGGCTGGCACTAGACCCAAGGGCAGCCCCCGGTGTGAGGCTCCTTTGGGTTGACCACAGCCTCCGAGCCGGGCCCATCCTGCCGCAACTCAGGCAGCAGCAAACAGGACTGCCCAAGACCCCACACAAAAGCCAGTTAAACGTAATAAAGCGAGGCCCCGTAAAGTTACTCACCTTTTCAAAAGTGCCCAGCAGTACATGGCAATGGCCAAAATACTCTGAAAAAAAAAAAAAAAAAAAAGAAAAATAAATGAAGGCACATGGATGAGGACGAAAGCCCAACGACACACCTCGCTGCCCTTCTACCTTCCCCGATTCCCTGCGCCCGGTGAACCGATGCTCCGGGCTGTGAGAAGGGACACCCTCTGTAATCCATGCTGCTCTCGCCCGTCTGAGGACCCAGGGGCCCAGGGACCGCCTGCCCAGGCCCCACGGAGAGGGCCTGTGGTTCGTGCACCACCAAAGGGCAGCGTGTACAGCGGAAGAAGATAAAAGGTGCCCGTTACCGTCTCCTTCATCCACCACGGCGTGGACCACTAAAGGGTAAACTTCTCGGTCCAGATCAAAGCCAAGCTAATGGGAAAGAAAAGGAAAAAAAAAAAAAAGGACTTAGCATGTAGAGATGACACAGTAATCCACCAGGGAGGGAGACGTCGTCAAGAGGCATTAATTCATCTGTGCTCTCGTTCCTCAACCTTGTGACCACCTGAGTCTGTTCCATGGAAGGCCACTGTCTCTTTCTAAAGCCTTGTGGCTATGAAACCCTCTAACGTTGTGGGTTCCTTGCAGGTTCCTGGCTTTCTCCAAGTGTCTGAGGTGAATGGGCTCCTTTGGGCCAGAAAAGTTAACGGCGTTAGGTCTATCTTAAGGGTGTGAAGGAGTCACAGGGCTGAAGGACAGTGTGGTCTCCGAGCATGGGGGACAGGGGACCTGCTGGCTGCAGCCCAGACAAGGCCCTAGGTCCCTGTCCCTGCACCTCTGCCCAGCAGCCCGTCGCGTGGTCCCAGAGGCTGCTCACCTCCTCCTCTGCCCACTCGGAGGGGTCCACAGTGTGGGAGGGCAGGCAGAACTGCTGACAGACCCCGCGCTTGTAGTGCACCGTCTCTGACTGTAGGCTGTTGTCTTTGGGGACGTAGCTGTTGAGCAAAGAGGGAAGCAGAGCGAAAGTCAGTACCTAGCCCAGAGGAGGGACCGTTTCCTCTGTCCCATGCCTGGTCTCAACATCAACAGGCTCTAGGGACAGAAAAGGACAGGAAATACTTCCTTCATCGTCTGTTTCCTTTGCTCCTGCTCGATCATGCTGCTAAACTTATCCATTCAACCCACCATCCCCAGTTAATCGATGTGTAATAGCATCTTGATGACATGAGAGGTTCCGCTGCCCCCTGCCACGGCACATGATGCCACAATTTGAAGGGAAAAGGTGAAGAGGTGGGGCTCTGGAGAAGAAAACCCAAATTCAGGAGCCAGATTTCACCTCATGGTAGAAGCTTTTCTTCCACGGGCAAGTGGGGAAGGCGTGGACCTTTGTCTGGGGAGGATGCGTTTTACCTGGTCTCTCGTTCTCACCTGGCAATCCCATTCTGGAACTCTTCCGTGGCTTGATAGTAGATGGTGATGGCCACCCGAGCGTCCGTGTCGAAGGTGAACTCCACGTTGTAGTGGACCTTAGCCCTGCCGGCCTCTTCTCCAGGGGTCTTCACTTCCTCCGCACACCTGGGAAACCACAAAGACTCAGCACTTTGGGGAGAGCAAATCAGTATTTTTAAATACACACACACACACACACACACACATTTAAACTTACTACATTATGAGCTTCTCTCCAAGGTCATAGACTTACGCCCACGTCTTCATTCTGAACGACGGCTGAGTCCCTCATGACCACTACGGGGGGTATTTCAGTGGTGTCTGATAATTCATAGTGCTACCGTGAACTCTTGGGCATTGGCCAGACCCCCTTTTGTTTTGTTTTTACTGTAATCAAAGTTTGTACTCATAGTTTCCACAAGGCTTGTCACAAAAGCAGCAGGCCCCGCCCCTCCCCCTCCTCCTTTTCGGAGACCATCTCTACCTCTTTCAGCTGACCATCTTGGCATTTGCCTGCGTGTTCCTACAGAACATGCTTGTGTGATTCTTGACTTCAGTTTCAGGTGTTATCCATGGACTTCCTACCACGGGAGCCAGGATTCCTTTCTCCTCCCTCGAGCGGCCCCATATGAGTTCGCCCCCCGCCCCCAAGTGCGTACATCATGATTCTGGGAGCTCAGCACCTTCGTGCTTTTGCTTTACTGGGTTAATATGAACACGACCAGCTTAGCCACAGAGTGGTCGCGGTTGTCTTTTCCTGCGTCAGTTTTTCTTGGCGTCTGGGCTCGTTTCCTTCTTCAGTGGCTCAGTGTCCCATGTCCTTTTCACTCACCCACACCCTAGTCCTCTGCTGGCTGGTTACATGTCTCTCTCCACGTTCAAAAGCACCAAGTGCTCTGTGCACGTTGTCTTCTCAAGATGCTCTCTGGACCCCAGGCCCTCTGTGCCCGCACACAGCCTCCCAGGACCAGCCTCCCCCATGACCCTGGGGAGGGCCCACCACCTCTTTCCCACGTCTCCTGCCTTCCTCCTCGGGGTACGCCTCCCCTGTGGCAGGGCCCCTCTTCCACTAGCCTCCTGGAAAAGGATGTGTTGGAGGGACAAACTTTTTGAGAGATTTTACTCTACAGTCACACTGCATTGAAAGTCTGGTTGAATAAGGAGTTCTAGGGTATAAAAACTTCTAAAAAAGACATTTGGAAGCATTGCCGCATTATCTCTCAGCTTCTAGCGTTGCTCCCGAGAAGCCATTCCAATCGCTGATCCTGTTTTCCTTTGATGTACGATCTCTGCCTTACCATCCATTGAGCTGGGCGCTCCAGTGGTCCCTGCCATTTGGAAACTCAGGCCCTCTGGTTTTGGGAAGTTTTCTTAAATTATTCAGTCGTTAATGATTATTCAGTCCTTCCTTCTATATTCTCTCTTCTCTTTCTCTTCTATATTCTATATTCTCTTCTATATTCTCTCTTCTCTTTCCAGAACCATTAGTTGCATGTGGGACCTTGTACACTGGCCCTCTATTCTTTGTATCTTTCCTCTTTTCTGTATCTCAACCTTTTGCCCCACTTTCTGTAGTATTTCAACTTTTCCTCTTCCGTTCCATTGGCTTTTTCATTTCTGCTACTACGTTTTTGTTTTTTTTTTTTTAAGATTTTATTTATTTATTTGAGAGAGAGGCAGTGAGAGAGCATGAGCGAGGAGAAGGTCAGAGGGAGAAGCAGACTCCCCGTGGAGCTGGGAGCCTGATGCGGGACTCGATCCCGGGTCTCCGGGATCGTGACCTGAGCCGAAGGCAGTCGTCCAACCAACTGAGCCACCCAGGCGTCCCTCTGCTACTACGTTTTTAATTTCTGAGTCTTTTTTTTTCCTGTTGCTTTGTTCTGCCTCTGTCTTTCCTATTATAGGCATTCCTATACATCTAAGAATCTTTGGTTGTCTGCTCCTATTTAAGACATCTAAAACCCCAGAGGCACCTGGGTGGGTCAGTTAGTTAAGCGTCTGCCTTTGGCTTAGGTCACGACCCTGGGGTCTTGGGATAGAGCCCCACATCAGGCTCCCTGCTCAGCGGGGAGCCAACTTCTCCCTCTCCCTCTCCCTCTCCCGTTGCTTATGCTCTGTCAAATAAATAAATAAAATCTTAAAAAAAAAAAAAAAGACCACTGGGGCGCCTGGGTGGCTCAGCGGGTTAAAGCCTCTGCTTTCGGCTCAGGTCATGATCCCAGGGTCCTGGGATCGAGCCCCACATCGGGCTCTCTGCTCCGCGGAGAGCCAGTTTCCTCCTTTCTCTCCTTGCCTGCCTCTCTTGCCTACTTGTAATCTCTGTCTGTCAAATAAATAAAATCTTAAAAAAAAAAAAAAAAAAAAGACCACTGATTGGAACTGGCCCGATCTGGGTCTTTGGAGGAATCTCCAAAGCCAGTCTCTTTGGTCTTCCTGTCTGGGAGGGTCCTACTCCTCAGAGACAGTGTTCCTCTTTTTGGACGAGGGCCTGGGGGCAGAAGGTGTGAGGGGAGCAGGCTGGAGGGTTCAACATCCAGTATACGTAAATTCACTTAACCCCCATTTTTAGTACCGAGCTCAACCTTAGTTGTGCCTGGGTCCCCTGAGGCCAGAGTCTGTTGTTTTTTTTTTTAAATATTTTATTTATTTATTTGACAGAGAGAGAGATCACAAGTAGGCAGAGAGGCAGGCAGGAAGCAGGCTCCCTGCTGAACAGAGAGCCCGATGCGGGGCTTGATCCCAGGACCCTCGATCCCAGGACCCTGAGATCATGACCTGAGCCGAAGGCAGAGGCTTTAACCCACTGAGCCACCCAGGCACCCCCAGAGTCTGTGTTTTAACTTTTCTGCTGAGAATCATCTGCCAGCCTTCAGCCAGGGTGTGGGGAGGGCAGCTCTGGCTGTGCGCATAAAGGAGGGGATCTGACGGCCCCTTCAGCAGGCTTCCCACCAATCATCTTCATTTTCGCCTTCCACCTCAGCGTCCAGAGCTCCTGGTACTGCCAGTTCCTGAGCCCTTGGGGGTAACAGTTTAAGTGGGTGATTGTCAGCTTTTCCTTCTGCTCACTCAGGATTCTGATCTCCGTGGCCTGCTAAGTTATTTAACACTTGCCTTTGTTCTAGTCTCTACACCACACTGCTGGTGTTCCTTTCCCATTCCCCCAGTCCTTCTGGATTAATCCTTTTAAACGATGCTCTTATTGGGGGGTTTTGACTGGAGGCAAAAGATGTTCAATCATCCATCTTTCCCTGGACGTCTGTGACTCAGAATCTATCCTATTCCCATAATCTCAGAAAAACAGAGCAAGAATACCCTTCAGTCTAACGGTTATTGAATAGCAGGCGTTTTTCCTCCCATTATCTTGTTGAACCTTGACAACAGCCATGAAAGGTGAAGTACGGTGCGGTCTCTACAGGTGGGAAGCCTGAAGCTCGAGGACGAGTGTGAGCGCGGCGCTCGAGGGCAGCTGGGAAGAGCTGGGAAGCAGGCTGGTCTTCGGCTTCCAGGCAGGGTTCAGCTAGGTCCTCCCAGCACGGCACTTGCTGGAGCCCCGGCCCTTGAGCCACAGCCACGAGTGATGAGAGAGAAACAAGGTGCAGAGTCTGGCCTCGGGAGCCTCAATCTATTCTGCTGCTGCGGGGGGCCCCACCCGGAGGGAGGGCGAACAAAGGGCCCCAGGGAGGGCGAGGCCCAGCTGCGGGCAGCTCCCCAGCAGAGCACCTCCCTCCACGGCTGCCTGGTCCCCAGGGCAGACTCCAGGGCTGGGGGAATAGTTGGGGAAGCAGTCAAAACTTCAGGGACAAAATGAAATATAAAAATGAAGAGCGAAAGACAGTAAATTAGCGGTTGCTTAGGTCCGGAAGAGGGTTTCGGGGGACGTGTGGATTCACCCCTAGTGAGCTCAGGGTCTCTTCGGTTCTAAAATTCAACAGTAGTGGTGATTGTACAACTCTGAATATACTAAAAACCACTGGATTGTACACTTCAAAGGGTGAATGGTATAGCATGTGAGTTATACCTTCATGAAGTTATATTAAAACAATTATCTGACTGGAATAAACTTCCTAATGCTAATAGGACTGACATCTTCCTTGTCCATTTAGAGAAATCTGGGACCTGGGATTTGCCCTCGCCAAATCTGTCTTCCCAGGGGACCAGTGAGAGCCTCAGCAGATTGGCCTGCTACCCCGAGCAACAGTGTAAAAATTACACTGTCTTAGGCATGGCACAGAGAAGGCAAAGGTTGATGAGAATTAATATTAATGACGATTAACCAATCAGCACTACGAGTTCCTTAGAGGGAGGACACAGGAGATGACGAGTAAATGTAAGCAGTAAAACAAGGATTTTATATTCCAACCTCAAACATCCCGTTTTTTCCCCAGGCTTGCTGAAGCAGCTGCAAAATTCACTTTTCCCCTCAATAATTCTTTTAAAAAAAAAAATCGTAAAACAAGGATAATAAGGACTGCTTCCGGGAAAGGGACAAGTCCTCCACAAACACAGACACCTAGGGACGCCTGGGTGGCTCAGTTGGTTAAGCAGCTGCCTTCAGCTCAGGTCATGATCCCAGTGTCCTGGGATGGAGTCCCACATCGGGCTCCTTGCTCAGCGGGGAGCCTGCTTCTCCCTCTGCCTCTGCCTGCCACTCTGTCTGCCTGTGCTCACTCGTTCTCTCTCTCACAAACACAGACACCAAGTTCTAAACAATCGGGATGCAGGGAGACCTAATCTCCATGGACGGGGACTGCTCGGTCACTGCCAGGGGCAGGGGGTTCACCTCCCAGAGCCCTGGGGGATCAGACTCTGCGTCTGGCAGAAACTGAGTGGGCTGTGCTGCACCTAGAAACTGGGTGAGTCCCTGCCCCGGGGAACTTACTTTACCAGCCTTAGGGTGTCCTTCCGGATGTTGACCAGGCTTCTCAGAGTCTTTACAGGCTCTTGGGGAGGCGGGGCAGCGTAAGGAAACTGTCAGAAACAAAGTGGGAGAAGGCAGCGTGTTTAGAGAGATGGG
Organism: Mellivora capensis; assembly: GCA_004024625.1. Lineage (NCBI taxonomy): Eukaryota > Metazoa > Chordata > Mammalia > Carnivora > Mustelidae > Mellivora > Mellivora capensis. Next base: position 478,788 of record PISX010000021.1, on the reverse strand, counting down.
TAACTGTCCCCCACTGGCACAAAGCTTCAGGGCTGACAGAGAACAGCCTTTCAAGGTGAGATGGGAAGGCACAACTCTCCTAACTGAGCGAGGACACCGAGACCCGACATGTTAAGTGAACTTGCTCAAGGTCACGGCCAGTGGGCGAACGGGGATTCGATTTGGCGTCAAAAGGCCTAGGTTTATCTGCTTTTTCCACTGTAGGCAGCTTATTTGAGTCAGCATTCAAAATGTGGATAGCTAATAAAAACTCCTACTGAAGTTCCAAATACCAAAGGACACACTGTGGCCGAGTTAATCACAAAAGGCTTTTCCATCTGACCTGAGACAACAGGGAGCCAGACCTGCATGGTTTTTTCCTTCGGTGAAGCCACATGGTGTCTTCGGCATTTAGGAACTGCAAATAAAAGAGAACCCCATCGTGTGTACGGAGCCGAGGCTGCAAACAGTGAAGAACAAATTTTCCCTCACAGCTGGTTATATAAAGCAGAGTTCTTGAAAGTGGGAGCCAAGAGCTATTTTGGGGTCATCAAAGGTTTATGATTGTCTGTCATTTACCTTACACTTTCACTCTTTCCCCATTGAGATGGGGAGTTGTGGATGATGAAATTGAGATACGGAGGGGGACACAGTACAAGACTTAAGTGGGGTTTGCTTTCAGACAATTAAGAATGATTTTTAAACGCTGTCAGTATTGTTCTAGTGTTATCTGGACAATAAACATTTAAAAAATTTTTTATCTTTATTTATTTATTTATTTTAATATTTTATTTATTTATTTGACAGAGATCACAAGTAGGCAGAGAGGCAGGCAGAGAGAGAGGGGGAAGCAGGCTCCCCGCCGAGCAGAGAGCCCGATGCGGAACTTGATCCCAGAACCCCGAGACCATGACCTGAGCTGAAGGCAGAGGCTTAACCCACTGAGCCACCCAGGCGCCCTGGACAATAAACATTTTTTACACAAAATTCCGAGAAAACCCACCGGCTAGTCTTTGCACCTTGGCGAAACTACAGTACTCCTAGAAGTGTCTACCTCCTAGCGCTGGGATCAGAAATAGGACACCCACATGATCCCATAACTGCACCTTCACAGATTTTTGCTGAATGTGGTTCTTTTTCTTGGGAAACATAATTTAACCTAAGATACATCTGATTTTATGTGTTCAGTATGATTGTTGATAATTCACTTGCATGAATGAGATGCTGAAGTAAACACATTTAGTCTACGTTACGCGTGTTTAGGTCACCCACTTTGTGGTTATTATACCGTAACACTGACCTTATTGATACACTACACATATATTCTTTTAAAATACTAGGACTGGGGGTGCCTGGGTGGTTCAGTGGGTTAAAGCCTCTGCCTTCGGCTCAGGTCATGATCCCAGGGTCCTGGGATCGAGCCCCGCATCGGGCTCTCTGCTCAGCAGGGAGCCTGCTTCCCCCCCTCTCTCTCTGCCTGCCTCTCTGCCTGCTTGTGATCTCTGTCAAATAAATTAAAATAAATAAATAAATAAATAAAATACTAGGACTGTTTGTTTTTCTAATTACAAAGTAATGCATGTTCAAGCAGAAAATTTGAAAAACACAAGAAATACAAAGTTGGCTACAATTTCACCACTTGGCAATACCAAAGTTAATTCTGTAGGATGTGTCCCTCCAGATAGGCGTCCATCCTTCCATCTGTCCGTCCACTCACCTACCCTTCTCTGTGTCTAGACACAGTTTCAAACTGTGCCCACTGTTTTATTCTCTTTTTCACTTTTAAGATGTGGTAAATGTTTCAAAAGTCTATAATCAGACAACATTACTACATTGGAGAAAGGGACATCTTTTATTTAATCAGTTTCATAGTATTCAATGTTTTCCATTGGTTTTACACTTTTTTTCTTCTTTTTTTTGCCAATACAGATGTTGTGGTGAGTGCCTGTTCCTCCATTTCTGCGTGCTTGTTTGATTACTTCCTTAGGACAAATTCCTAGAAGTGGAATTACTGGATCAAAGAGTAAGCATATTTTTAAGACTTTAAAAAATATTTTGCCAAATTGTTCTCCAGAAAGCTGATTCCAATTTTGCTCTCCCACTGGCAGCATATGAGGAGGCTTTTCTATAGGAAAGCTGCAATTTCTAGTTCAGATCCTATCTGTGGCCCATTTTCCCCACCCCCCCACTTTCCTAGGCTGTCACACTAAAGGAATTTAAAACAATTTTAAAATAAGCTTAAGCAAAAAGTAATTAGGCAAGAAAATCCGACACAAATGCTAGTCTATTCTAAAGCCAAAATAAATGACTTGGGGATTAAAATTTTTTTCTGGAGTAGCAAAGTTAATCATACTCATTTACACAGGTACTTGGGAGTTACCCATAAATCCTACCTGAGTTTAAAAAAAAAGAAAAGATGATTCTCCTTTCATTCTTTACCCTTCCCCACCCCGCAAAAAGAAAAACAAAGGGAAAGGGGAAAAGAAAGATGAGAGTTTGTCTTCTACTTGGAATAATCCTGGAGCTTCCATTCTCTGTCAGAAAGGTACTGACCTTGAAGGTCTGGTCCATTAGTCTCCAAGCAGATCAAACTTTATTCCTTGTGCACTAGTCTTTACCTAAAGCCTGTGTTCATTACTGTGTTCATTAGGGAGTGAATGGTGACAAGGAAGGACCAAACAGAGTTTTTTCTCCCAGATACAAGTACCCCGACACAACTAGGCCAGTCGGGGGGAAGAAATGGCCTTTTCAATCTTGTACAAAACATGCCACCACCAGGCCCACGGATGGAGGAAGACTGCCAGGCCTTCTGTAAGGTCAGTCCTGACTTCTTGCCTCAAGCTCAAGATGGCCTTATGGAGTGCCTTCCTGTTTCTCAGGCACCCCACCACCTTCAGTTTAAATACATTCTTCTGGGGCGCCTGGGTGGCTCAGTTGTTGGGCATCTGCCTTCAGCTCGGGTCATGATCCCAGGGTCCTGGGATCGAGCCCCGCATCGGGCTCCCTGCTTGGCGAGAAGCCTGTTTCTCCCTCTCCCACTCTCCCAGCTTGTGTTCCCTCTCTCGCTGTCTCTGTCTCTGTCAAATAAATAAATAAATCTTAAAATAAATAAATAAATTCTTCTTTGGGGCACCTGAGCGGCCCAGTTGGTGAAGCATCTGCCTTCGAATCAGGTCATGATTGCAGGGTCCTGGGATCCAGCCCCACGTCCGGCTCCCTGCTCAGCAAGGGAGTCTGCTTCTCCCTCTCCCTCTGCCCTTGCTCGTCTGCACGCATTCTCTCTCTCAAATAAATAAATAAAATCTTTTTAAGAATAAAAATAAATGTAAGAAATACATTCTTATTTAATATGTTCAACACTAAGAGACACATCTGCCGTGCACACCAGACTGTCAGGTCCTCGAGGAGCTCAAAAATATGTTGGTTGATTAGATAAATGAAGAATCTCAGGACTGAGGCGCCTGGGTGGCTCAGTGGGTTAAAGCCTCTACCTTTGGCTCAGGTCATGATCCCAGGGTCCTGGGATCGAGCCCCGCATCAGGCTCTCTGCTCAGCAGGGAGCCTGCTTCCCCCTCTCTCTCTGCCTGCCTCTCTGCCTACTTGTATTCTCTGTCAAATAAATAAATAAAATCTTAAAAAAAAAAAGAATGTCAGGGCTGACATCCTCATTTTTCAGACAAAAAAACTGGATTCTAAAGGTTTGTGTAATTACTGAAGATCCGGGGCTAACAAGTGGCAGCGTCAGAATTGGAACCCAGAACCGGGAATTGACTCCAAAGTCACCATCTTTCCACGGCAGCTGCCTCAGCTCGTGCAGGGGATGCTGCTCAGATCCTGCAAGTTCTCCAGGAGCCTGAGCACAGCGCAGAGAGTCTGCACTTAAACACTCACTGCAAAAGACACCAAATCCTGTTGAGGTTCTGGAAGCCAGTCACAACTCCGGATTACAACCTTATGCTTAGCCAGCAGTTCAGACAAAAGCACACCTAATACCGTACTCCTTTCACATTTTAACTGGAGTATCTAAGGTCTTAGAGAAAAGCTTTCTTGGAGCATAGCAGGACAAAACCCTTTCGTTTGTAAGATCTAAGAACACCTGCAGAAGACACGACCGTACATTCCGGGCACACTGGTGCCAGAGAGCACTGACAGCAGCAGAAGCGACCGCGGCTCACCTCCTGCTGAGCTGCTCAAAAGTGTGGCACTGATAGATATTTCTAGAACACAGTGGTTTCTCCGCGAAACTCTGTTTAAAGAACAAAGACGCGTGCCCATCCATTCAACACCCGCACTTTGCCCTGAGTCCCGCACCACGCCTGGGATTCGGTGAGGGAGCAGGCCCCCCTCTCTTGGTTCTGTCTGCAGGGGGCCGGGAGCTGTGACAGCTTGTATCTGGGCCATCACCCTCCCAGGACTGGCCTGCTGTGTCTGTACTGAAATTAGCCCAAGTCTCAGAATCATTTAAATCCCGAACACCTCAAGTCCAGGACAGGAGTATAGTACAGGCTCAGCCAAATGAACTCTTTCAGTGGGCCCGGGGGGACTTCCCATCCGGGTTCTGCCTGAACACTGAGCAAGTAAGTTCCTCCTTGGCCTTTTATCCCAGGTTCATCCGTTTCCTGTTACACTTGCGTGACACTGGCCAAGTGCCACCTACTGGCCAAATGAGGAACTGCAAGTTCAGACTGACCGGAAGGTGAGCCGCTGAACGAGTGTGTGTGTGTGTGTGTGTGAGATTTTTCTTAATTTTTTATTTTATTTTTTTTCTAATTTATTTATTTATTTGACAGAGAGGGGGGGATCACAAGTAGGCAGAGCAGCAGGCAGAGAGAGAGGGGGGAAGCAGGCTCCCCCCTGAGCAGAGAGCCCAATTCCGGGCTCGATTCCAGGACCCTGTGATCATTACCTGAGCCGAAGGCCGAGGCCCAACCCACTAAGCCACCCAGGCGCCCCTCCTAGATTTTCTAAAAAAATTATTTATTTATTTATTTGTCAGAGAGAGAAAGAATGAGCAGGGGGAGCATCAGATAGAGGGAGAGGGAGAAGCAAGTTTCCCACTCAGCAGAGAGCCTGATGCAGACAGAGCTTGATCCCAAGACCCTGGGACCATGACCCGAGCCGAAGGCAGAAACTTAACCTACTGAGCCACCCAGGTGCCCCGTCCTAGATTTTTTAAACCATTCTAATTTCAGATATTTTGTTAAACCATCCCAATAGATGCACTCACATATTGTTGTAGAAAATATGGTCACAATGCCTATGAGGTTATAAAATATCTTATTTTAGCTGTAAATTATTGGGCAATTCCCAGTAGTCTATAAAAAGGGCTACAGTCATTCAGAAAAATAATTAACTTCAATAAAAAGTTTTTTTTAAGGGGCGCCTGGGTGGCTCGGTGGGTTAAGCCTCTGCCTCCAGCTCAGGTCATGATCTCAGGGTCCAGCTGTGCATTGGGCCCTCTGCTCAGCGGGGAGCCTGCTTCCCCACTCTGTCTATCTGCCTACTTGTGATCTCTGTCTGTCAAATAAATAAATAAAATCTTTTTTTTTTTTAAAGTGGTTTTTAAAAAAAAATACATAATTTGGGGCACCTGGGTGGCTCAGTCAGTTAAGCAACTGCCTTCGGCTCAGGTCATGATCCCAGACTCCTGGGATCGAGCCTTGCATCGGGCTCCCTGCTCCGTGAAGAGCCTTCATTCTCCCTCTCCCTCTGCCTGTCACTCTGCCTACCTGTACTCTCTCTCTGTCAAATAAGTAAATAAAATCTTTTTTAAAAAAACACATAATTTGCTAACATTTTCTATTAGCTTCAGGCCTGGTCATATGCATATGGCAGCCCAGATCTGGCCACTGGGGGCTCCTTCAGTTGGCTACTCTGTCCTTTGCAATGCCTCTATCATTTTGTGAGCACTTCCTTACTTTTTAAGGCCACAAGATACTCCAGGTTAATCTCATGTTTTTCTCCATACCTGGAACTGATCGTGTCTCCAAAGAGCCCTGGCTGTTTTTAGAGAAGTCTACTTCTTACCATTATGTACTCACTAATCTTTCACTAATGAACACTTGATCTGTTTCTAGTTTTCACTATCATAAACAATGATGCCATGAACATTCCTTGAAAGGAATCTTAATAGGAAAAAAGGCCGAAAAATGGTGGGGGGGTGGAGGAGAAAAACAAATTAAAATGCACTAATTCAGTTTTTATTTAGGAAAGAAAATGCTCCAAATGCCAAAACCCTGCTTCCAAAGAGAAAGGAGATTACTTTAGACAATCTATAATTAAAATAGAAAAGTACTCATTTTATATATTAGCAGATATGTAATATTTGTGCCAAAGAATCAAATAATAGTTACTATGGAAACCAACATCTGGGGTCATATGAATAACTCATTTACAGCACTACATGAATGCTTTCTTTTATAGATTATAGGGCTTTTATATTTAAATTTCACTTCATTTTCATTTGATGTCTGCTTATTTTCTCAGCTTTCTCTACTTCCCCTCTTCTCAGATGTGTAGTGTGTCCAAGACTTACCAATGGGTATTTTTAGACTGGTGATGCTTTAGAGCGTTTTCTTAAATCAGCGTCAGGGGAGAACAGTTTAGTCTTTGCTTGAACGCTGTGAAATGAATACAAATTTGCCTATTTAACCAGCTGCAGCCCTGAGACAGACTGTATTGTGCCTGCTGTAGACCAGAACGTCAAATGTGCTATATTTACAGCAGTAAAACCCCTTTTCACTGATTTCTCATCCAGTCCTCGTGGGTAGTCAATCACCAGTGTAGAAAGACCAGTGATCACAAAGCTGACAACATGCAAGACACTCTTCTCACGTATATCAAAGATGGGAGGGAGACACTAAGAGGGTGTCACAAGATGACCTTAACACAAAGATGCTCGGCGTCCAGGTTTGGTTACCAAAGGAATCAATCCAAGAAGGCAGTCTATTTATAGTCTGCTAACTCCTCCGCAAGGTCCCCTGGCAGGAAGCACACAGGACCAATGTCATGGCTATGTGACATCATATCTAATGTTGACCTTTTCCAAAATATTTACACCCTATGATGAGATTATTCCTAATTAACCATTTCTCTCCAATCACCCTAATAGGTGATAAGAAAAGCATGAAAAATCCACTGCAGAGTAAAGCATCCACCATAAAATCACACAGATCTGGGTCAATGGCCATTGCTGTGTACTGCTTTGGTGACAACTGAAACCTACTTGACTTTCAGTTCCCCACTGATAGAAAGCTCTCGCCAAGACACTCCACCCCCCTCCCACCAACAGGACCCAGATAAAGCACAACCCACTCATTCTGTGCTTCTAAAATAAAAGTACCTTTCTGAAGATGAGCTGTTTTTAGATATAAAGGATTTTGCTTGACACCAGATAACTTTAAGGGGGGTTAAAAGGGAAAAAAGAAGTGCTTTTATTAAAGTGGCACAGTCATCTTTTCCCTCCAGCAAATTGGTAAATAATGACTAATGGTCAGAGAAACGACTCCTTTCAGACAAGCACTCCATTCTGGACGCTTGACTTCCGGATTTCATCTGGTCGAAAGACTCATAACCCAGCTCACAAATAAGAATCCACTTTTAAGTGAGAGATTTTGAGATGACACTGTATGTAAAGAATGTGCCCAGAGAGACAAGCACCGGTATTAGTCAAAATAGGTATTTTAAAACATACCACACATATATTTTTTTCTGTCCCCAAAGAAGTGTATGAATGTCACCGAGTGTTAGTTTTCCAGTCATTTTTCAACAGGCCAATTACTAAGATGGGCAAGAGGAACAAAGGCTTTTTCATTCCTTACTTCAAAAAACAAAAAAAAAACCTGTAAGCTGGTCTTCAAGTTAAAGGGGTCCTTCTGTATTCCCACTGAAATATACTGACTCTAACATGACATAAATAAGGTCTAAGATTAATTATAAGAGTTGTCAAGTCTCCTCTCATATTCCTGGAGAGAAAATACGCTCTGGCTTGAGAAAAAGGACAATAGTATGAAATGCAGAACTGGGTACGTTTACAAGCCAATCAATGACAGGGTTCTCAGCCCTGGTGAGGTCTGGTGAGTTTGGCGAGGCTACCGATTTGCCGATACAGCCCTAGGAAGAAAGCTGTTACTCTGAGTCAGTAACCCTACTGAGATCTTATTTTCTTCAGCTAACCATGAGATTTGAAAACCCCATATAATGAACATACAATAAAAACCTATGGTGTATGTCTGGGTAACTTTAATTTCTAAGTTATTAATATTACGATCTGGATTCTGCAGCTAATTTAACAAGGTGACATTTGCTCCATTCTGCCCTGCTAAACTTCTAGAAGTTTTGAGAGCCCTGACTCTTCTTCAGCCACCTTTAACAGCAGTGAATACCCAAGGTTATATAACCCAACCGAACTACCTAACTTGGCTCATACGAAAGCCTTAGCTCATTTAAGTGTTCCATATAGTGAAATCTAGCAGCTAGCACTATAACCTTCATAGGCTGAATACAGAAGGTAAAACTCAGAGACAAAATGCACTCCAGCTCCAAGGTCGACTTTTGTCACTGGCTTCCCTCTCATTCTATGTTCCAACACCATCCCTTCCTTGGCCTCCTACTTAAGACCTCCACCTCTCTCCATGTCTGTCACCTGTCCCCTCTCAGCCCATTCTTGCAAATCTCCACTCCCTCAGCCACATCCTTTAACACCTCCAATTTCCCTCTTCTCAGCAACTGTGTCTCTAGGGCTCTTCCTCTTTTTACTGACTTCCCCCGAGCTATCAAGACCCTGAGCTTCTGATCACCTTTCAGGGCTTGTCGGGGTGATTCCAGTTCATCCAGAAAAAATAGGTGTCCTGGCATTAACCATAAGCTTTCTGAGACTAAAAATAGCCAAGTTCCAAGTTTCAACATGGTACAAGACAAAAGATGGTACAATGGATAATAATTCCCAAAGAAGCAATATAAAGTCACATCTCCTAACGTCACGAATCTGACTCCTAGGTTTGTAATTCTTGACCACTAATACAAAGATTCTTTAAGCGTTAGTTAATAATCTGTTAAGAAAGCATAGCTCCCTAATTAAGTGGGAAGTCAAAAGTTCAGCAAGGATTTAGTGACTGGCTTCTAACAAATAAATTATGGAAAAGGAAAGATATATAGTGAGTAAACCTGACAGACACCACCTTGACCAAGTGATCAAGGTCACCATCAGCAGCACTGAGCCGAGCTATCACGTACCTCTGAGGTGATCAGAGCACTTAACACCTGGGAGTCTTCCCCCAAATCTGTAGCCCTGGTGTAATCACGAGAAAACACCCAAAAACCCAAACCAAGGGAAGTTCTACAAAATACCTAACCAGTACGTCTCAGAATTATCAAGGTCATGAGAAATAAGGAAAAACCAGGAAACTGCCCCAGATGAAAGGAGATAAGGAGATGGGACAAGGAAAGGTGATGTGGAATCTGGGATTAGAAAGAGAGACATGAGTGGAAAAACTAGCGTGGTCCTAATGAAGTCTGTAGTAGTTGATCCCCTCCCCCCCTTTTTTTTTTGGTTTGGGTTTCTTTGTGAAAAGAAAGCTGAGTAAAGTCTGGAGTTAAAAAAAAAAAGTAGTAATGCACCCATGCTAATTTTTAGTTCTGCTAAACGGACCACGGTTGTGTAAGAGGTTATTCAGCAAGAGAAATGCTAAGAGGCAATGGAAAGCAGAGGACCTCACAGTAGAAGGTGTAGGTCTTGGCTCTTGTACTACTGGTCATATAATTTCCGACAAATCACTGTACCTCAGTAAGTCCCCACTTCCTTACCAGTAATATATGCTTCCTATTCACACCTCACAATTTGTGAGATTAAGGGCTCTATTAATCAAGGTCCGGTTAGGAAAATAAAAACCACACTGGTTATTTTAATAGAACTTAATATAAGGCACTGGTTCAACGGGCATTAGAGAATGAAAAAAAACCAAAAACACAAGAAGGGGACACTGAGCTGACAGAGAGTGACCTCAGGAAGCAGCTCCCTCCCCTCCAGGCTGAGGGAACAGAGGGGAGAGGTGGAGGTTATCTGATCTCAGACGCCTGCTGAACCTGGGACTCGGAATTTCTCTTCTCCTATTTAAGTATAGTTGATAGAAAGAAACTGAAGATGACACAGACGAATGGGAAGACAAATGCTCCACGTTTGTGGATTTTAAGAATTAATATTGTTACCATGTCCATATTACCCAAAGCAATCTACCGATTTGGAACAGATCCTATTCGATTTCTGAGGGGGACCCTTCTGCTCCCCCACCCTTCCAGCACCCCCTGTTGGTGGAGCCTGGCAGGACACTGCGGGCCATGGAGAAATGGGACCCCTGGGCCCCAGCCCCAGCCCCAGCATCTGGGGAGGTTAGAGGCGGCGGACAATGGCTTAGCTATTAATTGTGAAATAACTTTATAGACCGTTACCTCTGCCCACGGGTTCTTATTATTATCATTACTTCTGTGAAGGGCTCAGGCCACCCGCATGCTCTGCTCTTTCCTTTAAACATATTTGAAGGTACAGGTTAGCTGAGGATATACACTCGTGGTGTTTCCAGCATTTAAAATGTGAATAAACAGAAAAACGACTAGGGGCTACATTTTCTTCTTTTATGATAGCAACCTTTACACAAAGCTCATTTATCAGTGCTGCCTTCTAAAGACAGACTTCTGTAATGACTGGGGCTGCCATCTTACCTGATGGGCCTGGCAAGACCATCTTAGAGGTGACAACAAGGGTGCTTCTTGGGGACGCTAGTCTGAACATGTAGCAAACTGTTACTGGACTCAGGAATCTTTTTTTTTTTTTTTTAAGATTTTATTTATTTATTTGACAGACAGAGATTACAAGTAGGCAAGAGAGGCAGGCAGGGAGAGAGAGAGGAGGAAGCAGGCTCTCCGCGGAGCAGAGAGCCCGATGTGGGGCTCGATCCCAGGACCCTGGGACCATGACCCGAGCCGAAAGCAGAGGCTTTAACCCACTGAGCCACCCAGGCGCCCCTGGACTCAGGAATCTTTGACTTTTATAGAATTTGTAGAACAGTTTCGTTATAACTTAAGGCCACCATGCATCTCTTTAAAATCTGAAAAAAAATTAACCAAATTTTTCTTTGAAATGCAACAGCAGTAAGCATAGTTTCCCGTAAGGCGGCGTGTCCGACGACAACAGGAAACAGAGGTGAGAGTGTACACTGAGCTCCAGTATGTTTCAAAGAAATTTCGAGGAAATTCCTACAACACAGATGCTTTAGTTTCACTGCTGAATACCACAGCAGATCTCTGTGTGCTGGTTTGTTAAGAAATGGCATTAACCAACAAACCACAAGTTCAAGTGTTTCAGAGGCACTTTTCAAGTCAGCAAACTTATGTCATAAAGTTCCTTTCCCAGAGCTTCTGCGTGTAGCAAGTCCTCCCCGTGTGTGCGTGTGTCTGATCTTCCTGTGAGATTATAAACTTGAGGGAAAAAAAATTCATGTGGGAGTTGTCTTCGTATCACCCAGAGTGGTTGGACCAGAACATGGAGAAGACAGAAATAGGTATGAATACATCAGTGAGGTCTTCAGAAGAGCATAGAATGGGCCATGATGGCTCTCAGGATCCTCTCTGCCCCTCAGGCTAAGTGGCAGGCTAGCACCAAGAGTGTTCACAGAATAACTAGAACATACACGCCGCCAAGTGTTTTTTAATAAACTTAAAAAATTTTAAGTTTAAGGAGCTAAGACTAGAGAATAGAAATGAGACTATTTAATAAAGTGATGTCAACACTAGGAGCTAGAAGACCCCGTTTCAAGCCTCGATTCTTGCATTTACTGATAAGTGAGACCTTGGGGGAGTAATTTATCGTTTCTGCGGGCATCAGTCTCCTCATCTGTAAAATGGGATTTACAGCCCTCATCTATCTCCGAGGGTAATTAAAAATCCAATAAGAAATGTTTTAAGGTTCATACAGTGCTATGAAAATATTGGTGATCATTAGTGATCACTTGTGATTTTCATTAGTGATAATACTATCTTCTTTTTTTCAAAAAGATTTTATTTATTTATGAGAGAGAGAGAGAGAGAGTAGGGGGAGGGGCAGTGGGAGTGGGACAAACAGACTCCATGCGGAGTGCGTAGCCTGATGTGGGACTCGGTGTTGGGACCCTGAGATCATGACCTGAGCTGAAACCGAATCCCATGCTCAACAGACTGAGCCGCCCAGGCGCCACAATAACACCATCTCCTTTAGAGAATTCTACCTGTAATACAGTTGCGAATATGCAGGCAGACCTCAGATTTGTGCCGGTTCATGGCCAGACCCCCTGCAATAAAGCGAGTCAAACGAATGGGACATGAAGGGAACAAATGCTGTTAGAACTTGCTCAATCCAGGACTGCCATAAACCTTCAATTCGTAAAAAAAAACTCAACATCTGGGGCGCCTGGGTGGCTCAGTGGTTAAGCATCTGTCTTAAGCTCAGGTCATGATCCCGGGGTCCTGGAATTGAGTCCCATATCGGGCTCTCTGCTCAGTCTGCTTCTCCCTCTCCCACTCCCCCTGCTTGTGTTCCCTCTCTCGCTGCATTTCTGTCAAATAAATAAATAAAATCTTAAAAAAAAAACAAAAAACAAAACTCAACATCTGCAAAACGCAGTAAGATGAAGCCCCATGTAACAAGGAACGCCTGTATTTAGAAAAATGAATGTATGAATGAAATATCAGCAATTAGGTAAATATCTCTTATCTATGAATCCCAAAGCACTTGGAGTAAACAGCATTAGGATGTATCTCACTTTGTTGTGACCCAGGAGAGCTACTGCAAATCTGCCACATGCCCTACTGGAATTCAACCTCTTGGGAACAGCAGGCTCTTGGGGAGACACAGAAATTCCTACCACAGTGACTGGAAGGCTCTTTGAGGTTCTCAGCTTATGACTGGAAGGCAATGGGAGATACTCTGTAATGTGGAGCAGGAGGCAAGCAAGGTTGCAGCCCTGGCGATCTGACAACCAGAACTTCTACGACATGACCCCGAACAACCATGAGCCACTGAAGAAAACCAAGCAGAGGGTCGCACAACCAGCCTGTGTCCTGCAGGGAGACATGCGCACCCGCTGCTGGGGAGCTGTGGTTACTGACGGCGGCTGAGCGTTGCCCATGCAGAGGTCAGGTTGCCCTGTACCCCTCGAAGCACCCCGTGCACCCCAGCTCTGCACCTCTCTCAGTGGTGCCTGCCCATGGACAGGGGCTCCCTGAGCGATGCTGAGAGCAGGCCTCGGAGAAAGCACTGGCATGTCTATGAACCATGATTCCTTTCTCTCTTTCTTTTTAAAGACTTTATTTTTATTATTTTTTTGAGAGAGAGAGAATAGGATTGGGGTGGGGGGCAGAGGGAGAAGCAGACCCCCTGCTGAGCAGGGAGATCAACACAGGGCTTGATCCTGGGTTGCCCTGGTATCATGACCTGAACCAAAAGCAAACACCTAACCGACTGAGCCACTCAGGGGCCCCCCTACTTCTCCTTTTTTTTTCTCTTTTAAAGATTATCTATTCATTCATTTGACAGACAGAGATCACAAGCAGGCAGAGAGGCAGGCAGAGAGAGAGGAAGGGAAGCAGGCTCCCTGCTGAGCAGAGAACCTGACTCGGGGCTCGATCCCAGGACCTTGGGATCATGACCTGAGCCAAAGGTTGAGGCTTGACCCACTGAGTCACGCAGCGCCCCCCCCCCTTTTTTTAAATTCAGGTTTATTGGGGGCGCCTGGGTGGCTCAGTGGGTTAAAGCCTCTGCCTTCGGCTCAGGTCATGATCTCAGGGTCCTGGGATCGAGTCCCGTATCAGGCTCTCTGCTCAGCGGGGAGCCTCCTTCCTCCTCTCTCTCTGCCTGCCCTCTCTGCCTACTTGTGATCTCTGTCTCTGTCAAATAAATAAATAAAATCTTTTAAAAAAATAAAGTCAGGTTTATTGAGATCTAATTTACATCAAAAGAAAACTCACCATTTTTAGCTACAGTTCTTTGAATTCTGACAAACACATACAGCCGTGTCATCACGACCATCATCAAGGGACAGAACGCTTCCATCACCCCTAAACGTTGCTTCAGGTCCTTCTGTAGGCGACCCCTCCCTGCACCCCAGTCCCTGGCAACCACGGATCTGCTTCCTAGCCCCATAGTTCTGCTCTTTCCAGAATGACAAGTCACATTCTTTACAATGCTTACATAAAACACCCAAAGGCCTCTGTCAGCATCCACACAACACTGTGTGCTCCGGTGCCACCCGAGCTTCTCGTGTGTGTTAGGAAGAGGGGAGAAGCCAGGCTTGAGGGTTCGAAGGGCAACAAAATTCACTATGGCTTGGGATGCCAAGACACCCTCTCCTGAAAGCAGGATACATCCTGGTGAGATGGGAGCAGCTCTTAAAAGTCCCCCAACAGGCCTCATTTTAAATCGTCCCTGTGTAAACATTCTAGTTTCCTCCTCCGTGATGGTATGGCACAGGACAGAATTTTATTTCCTTCCAGTTTAGATGCACTTCTGGTGTTAAAGGAAAACATGAATTACGGTAGCTGGAACTGAATATAAATGAATAAGAAAATTCTGTTAAAAGCTAAAAACTTTTCTTTTTTTAAAAATTTTATTTATTTATTTGACAGACAGAGATCACAAGTAGGCAGAGAGGCAGGCAGGGAAAGAGGAGGAAGGAGGCTCCCCGCTGAGCAGAGAGCCTGATACGGGGCTCGATCCCAGGACCCTGAGATCATGACCTGAGCCGAAGGCAGAGGCTTTAACCCACTGAGCCACCCAGGCGCCCCAAAAACTTGAGTTTCATTAGGACAGTCTTCTTCCTGTCAGATCTGGCTTGACCTCACATTGAATAATTCGAGCATCGCAAAATACTGGAGTTTTTACTGAATCCTGCAGGAAGCACTCAAGAGCTGTGCGGGGCTTCGGTTAGGGTTAGGGTTCTCTATGTGACCTGAGAAAGCTGTTCGCTAACACCACAATCACACTGTAATACATGAATATATCAGATCACCACACTGTGTATCTGAAACTTACACAATGCTCTATGTCAATTATATCTCAATAAAAACACATAAGTTCAAAGAAAAAAAGAGAATGAAAGGCAAGCAAAGAGTGGGAAGAGACATTTACAATATATTTATCTCAGAAAGGACTCCTATTTTCTTAGCAGTTCCTTACAAAGAAAGAAAAAAACAGATAAGCTAACAGAGAAACCAAACAAGCTAACAGGAAAGATTTGAACTAGGGCGCCTGGGTGGCTCAGTGGGTTAAGCCTCTGTCTTCAGCTCAGGTCATGACCTCAAGGTCCTGGAATTGAGTCCTGCATCGGGCTCTCTGCTCATCAGGGGGCCTGCTTCTCCCCCATCTCTCTCTGCCTGCCTCTCTGCCTACTTGTTATCTCTGTCAAATAAATAAAATCTTTTAAAAAATTTAAAAAAAAAGATTTGAACTGATGCTGCACAGAGCAGGAGTAAACATGTGTAAGGGTGCTCGACCTCGTGAATCATTAGGAAAATGAGAATTAATCCTACACACTCACCAGGATGAAAAAGATGGAAAATAGTAGGGGCTGGGGACTCTAAACCATGCTGGTTGGAGGGAAATTGGTATAAGTGCGTTGGAAAACTACTCAGCGGTCTTGACAACAGCATACTCCCAAGCCGAGGCAAGGCCAGTCCCAGGCACACTCGGAAGACGCCTGCATACAGGCGGCCCACGAGATCCATACAACAGGACGGTCTCAGCAGCACTATTCATCGTAGCTCCACATGACAGCGTGCTGAAGGCTACAAACCATCGTGCGGGTGAACCGTGGGACATCACGCATGGAGCACCACACGACACGAATAAACAATCACTCTATGCAACGAGACCAGCAAATCTCACAAATGTTCTGCGTGAAAGGAACCGGACATGAAAGGGCACGTATGTACGGTTCTGCTTACATAAAGATCAAATCAGGAGAGAAGACGGAATAACGGTTACCCTGAGTGAGGGGTTGTGATAGGAAGGGGGAATCTCGGGAGCTTCTGGGGGTCAGGCCATGTTCTAGTTCCTGATCTGGACACTGGTCATAGAGGAGTGTTTGTTTTGTGAAAATCAAGTGTACGTGTAGGATCTGTTACTTTTCAGTGTATCTGTTATACATCAAAAAGTATCACTTTTATCTTTTAAAAAGATTTTTATTTATTTATTATTTGATAGAGAGAGAGAGACACAGCGAGAGAGGGAACACAAGCAGGGGGAGTGGGGGGACGGAGAAGCAGGCTTCCCACTGACCAGGGAGCCTGATTCGGGGTTCGATCCCAGGACTCTGGGATCGTGACCCGCATCGAAGGCAGACACTTAACTGACTGAGCCACCCAGGTGCTCCAAGTATCATTTTTTAAAAAGATGTATTTATTTATTTATTTATTTGACAGGCAGAGATCACAAGTAGGCAGAGGCAGGCAGGGTGGGGGGGAAGGCAGGCTCCCCGCTGAGCAGAGAGCCCGATGTGGGGCTCGATCCCAGGACCCTGAGATCATGACCTGAGCCGAAGGCAGAGGTTTTAGCCCACTGAGCCACCCAGGCGCCCACCCAAGTATCATTTTTAAAAAGGACAAACCAGCCCTATATAAATAGATCTAGAATGATCTCCTAAGATGTGCTACTCAATTAAAAAGCAAGGAGAGAAAACAAGCAAGAACGGAAGTGAGAATGAGCTGTGCAGTGATGCTCTCGCACCTGCCGCCGGCCCTCACTGTTCCCGTTCTCCAGCTGCTGCGAATGTTGGCCAGAAACAGCCCAGGGCTGCTCCTTCTCCAGCAATTACGAACCAGAGCCTCCTGGTCCAAGAAAGTGGCCCTGATTTCTCGTTCATCATACCACCACGGGCCCGTCAGCAGCCAGGGAGAAGTGGGCAAGGGCAGACAAAAGGCCAGGCCCCTTGCCTCAAGATGGGGAAACTCTGCGGTACAAGCTGTACTCCAAAGCTTTCCCAAGGGACCAGGCTGAATCGAGTTTCTGCCAAGACCACATCGTTCGTTGTTCATTTTGCTCCCCTGCACCCATCTGGCTTCTGCTATCGCCATTCCCAGGAGAGCCTTTCTTCAATAAACAGCTCTCACAAAGATCTCCGTCTCAGGTTTGTTTCTGGAGAAGCTGGTATCTGCGGGTGGGATTTGGGTAGGTTACCCACCTGCCAGATGGCAGGGAGGACCCACCCGCCCAGATGGTCCCTGGCGCATTGCGGTGGTGGGACACGGGGCCGGGGACGCACAGGCTGGTTTACAGGGTCTGGTACAGGAAGTACAAAAGAAATGGAGACATTAAAACTGTAGAAGTGGGCGGCTGTCATTAAGAGCCATCCATTCACTGAAAAGGAAAAAGCCGGGCGCCTGGGTGGCTCAGTGGGTTAAAGCCTTTGCCTTCGGCTCAGGTCGTGATTCCAGGGTCCTGGGATCGAGCCCCGCATCGGGCTCCCTGCTCAGCGGGAGCCTGCTTTCCCCACTCTCTCTCTGCCTACTTGTGATCTCTGTCTGTCAAATAAATAAATAAAATCTTTAAAAAAAAAAAAAAAGAAAGAAAGAAAAGGAAAAAGCCAGCCTCGGATACAGCAGTCAACAATTTAAGGCCAACCATGACAGGCAGCCAGACTCCTGTGGCAATTTTCAAAGACAGTCATCTCTTACAGGCACGGGACCTAATTTTAAGGAGTGGCCACACCAAAAAGAAGGCTGAGCTCTCAGCCCAGGTTAACAAAGTCGGGGCCCTGATGGGGAAAGAGTGGACTCTGGAGAAGGCTTGAGAAAGGGATGTCTGTGTATATTCACTTGAGAGCCACGAACCCCAGATTCCCTGGGCCTGCAAAGTGGCCACTCCCTCCCCTTGGAAGACAGGGGAATCCCCTTGGAGAATGACACAAGGTTAAATGACACAAGGGTCTCAGACAAGTGCCTGGTAAGACAGTGCCTGCCCTACAAAGGCGATGCCCCACTTCCCGCTTGGCCACAGGCCATAATTACGGTCAAATCTTAGTATTACTCACCTGGGGCCTGCCAGACCTGCTGAGGGAGGGGCAGTTACTACGCCAAAGGTGCGCAGGTCCAGGCTAACACAGGCGCGGGTCAGAACAGCACATGGGGAGGGGTCTCAGGGTGCTGGGCCAAGGGGTGTGGAGTATAAAGCCGGAGGAGGGAGAGCCTGCTGGTATGAGGACATATTCTCGTGACACAGAATTAACACTGTGGAAGGGCCCTGGGTCTAACATGGGCTGGGGAAGGTGGCCTCATGGGAGCTAAGAAAAGCAACGGACCACACTAACGGATTCCAGAATCTGGCATCACAGTCGTTGGGAGGAAAAGATCAAAAGGCTTAAAGGAGTAGGCATGTGAGGATAGGTCCACCACGCAGAACAGGAAAACCCTTTCGGGGTCCCTGGAAGATAGTCCGATGGCCAAAGCCAAGACTGCTGCTTATACTACTGGCTGCCAACCTAAGTCCTGCCTCATGTACCAGGGCCATCCTTTTCATTCCCGCCGCAACCTGAGATGAGACTTGCATCAAATCTCATGTGGACCACTGGTTCCCCTTTACCTGTCCTCACGACCTCTAATCCATCCTCTATACTGTTGTCTGAATGATCTTTCAAAATGTGTACTCTAGGACTCCCAGTTTAAAACCCACCAGTGGTTCCCCATGCCTTCAAGAGAAAAGTCCAAAGCCAGCAAGAAGGCAGGCGAGGCCCCTCCATCTAGGCCTGGCTCCACAGCCCTCTGGATGATAAGCTTTCATTAGATGGAATCATCTGGACCACACTGACCTCGTCTCGTTTAGCTGCCTCTGTGTCTTCCCTCCTCCAAGATGTTCTCGTTTCCTGGCTGTTGGAGAACGTCCTTAGTTCAGGGACTGCATTTTACCTGCCTTTGTGTCTCTAGTGTTTAACATTAGCCTGGAATATCAGAGGTGTTCGATAAAACAGTAAATGAGGGGCATCTGGGTGGCGCAGTAACTGGGCACGAGATCCTAATCTCAGGGTCATGAGACTGAGTCCCACGTCGGGCCCCGTGCTCAGTGTGGAGTCTGCTTGGGATTCTCTCTCCTTCTGCCTCTGCCCCTTCTGCTCTCTCTCTCTCTCTCAAAATAAATCTTTTTTAAAAATGGTAAATGAAAGAGTGATTAAGTCAATCAATCAATGGTTTCTGTCATGAGGAGGGAAAAAAGATCCACACCGGGCACAGCCAAATGATTAGTATAGAAAACCATCCACTTAGCCAGCACAGACGCCGAATTAAAGGTAAGAACAGAAAACGATTTCCTCCTTCTCCTCCTCTACTTCCCTCTCCCTTTTGTAATTCTTTCTCTTTTATAATCCAAACTGATTTTGAGATTCTTCTGCAGAGACGGTAACCACTGGAGGCCACATCTGCTAAAAACTCCTCCTGTTCCTTCTCCACCTCCAGCAAAGGTTCTTCTCCGCAGAGTCTCCGTCCTCTTCTGTCGTCACTGCAGGTTACACTGCAACCCCTTCCTACAGCCCTGTTTTTAAGGTTTTATTTATTTATTTATTTATTTATTTTTTTTTTTTAGATTTTATTCATTTGACAGAGAGAGAGAGAGAGAGAGATCACAAGTAGACAGAGAGACAGGCAGAGAGAGGAGGAAGCAGGCTCCCCGCTGAGCAGAGAGCCCGATGCGGGGCTCGATCCCAGGACCCTGGGATCATGACCTGAGCCGAAGGCAGAGGCTTTAACCCACTGAGCCACCCAGGTGCCCCATTATTTAACTTATTTTAAAAGATTTTATTTATTTATTTGTCAGAGAGTGAGCAGGCACAACCAGGGAGCGGGGCAGGCAGAGGGAGAGGAAGAAGCAGGCTCCCCGCTGAGCACAGAGCCCGATGCAGGGATCCGCGTGGGATCTGGGATCAGGACCTGAGCCGAAGGCAGACACTTAACCAACTGAGCTACCCAGTTGTCCATATTTATTTATTTTAGAGAGAGAGAGAGAGGGAGAGGAAGAGAGAGAATCTCAGGTAGATTCCATGCTCAGCATGGAGCCCGACACAGGGCTCGATCTCACAACCCTGAGATCACCACCTGAGCTGAATTAAGAGTCGGATGCTTAACCAACCAAGCCACTCAGGCGCCCCCTTTTCTATAGCTTCTTTCCATATAACCATACCCTGAAGTTTACACACCAGAGAGAAAACCATGATCCCTGTCTTACGTCTCAAAGCAAGGCAGTAGGTCTAATACGGAACACCCTGTTTCCCTAGAGAGAGAGCACAAGTGGTGGTGGGGGGGGCAATGCAGCACATTTAGTGAAAGGAAGGAGCAAACTTAGTTGATGTTTTTGCATTAAAAAAAAGAAATCTAAGCAGTAGATTCAAACTATTTCCCCAAGATACTTATTAATGACAAGAAGAAAGATGGTAACTCCACCATGCAGAAACCCGTGGGGGAATTCTATCTCCAAAAAGCTGTTGTTTAACCAAGTGATACGAATGCAGTCGGGGTCGAGCACAGGGGGAACTTCTGAGGCGCTGGCAGTGCTCCACTTCTTGATCGGGGCAGCTGGTACAGGCTGTTTACTGTGGTTTCTTTAAACCGTAGATATATGGTTCATATACTTACATGCAAATATTTCACAATTCACAATGGAAAAGTGAGAAGAAAAATAATAGAAAGTAAGTTAAAAGGAGTGGTTGAAAAAGAAAAGGACCAGGGGGCAGGAACAGCCACATCAAAGGGTCTGACTTCTTCTGCAGCAGCCCTTCCTGAGGTCTTTGTCACTGGAGACGTCAGGGTCGCACCTGGCTGCCCTCGGTGACGTGGCTTGCTGGCCTCCATCACACTGCTGCCTGCCCATGGCCACAGGACCCCGTTCCTCTGTTGATTCACCTACTACAGAAACCCAACTCTGTAAAACAGAGGTGTCAGGTCAGAAAACTCCCAGAGCAGAAGAGCAAAAATACCCTTTTCGAGCCAAGGAGCAAATTTTTGGACCCAACTACCTTCCAAAGTTGTCTTTTTTATGCTATAATTTCTTTCCCAAAGCTATAGCTGACTTTGTACCTGTTGTCAAGTCTATTTTAGCTCTTATTTACCTACCAAAAAAATCTATCCTGCTCTCCTTTAAAGGAACCAGCTTGGGGTACCTGGGTGGCTCAGTGGGTTAAGCCTCTGCCTTTGGCTCAGGTCGTGGTCTCAGGGTCCTGGGATCAAGCCCCACATCGGGCTCTCTGCTCAGCAAGGAGCCTGCTTCCCTTCCTCTCTCTCTGCGTACTTGTGATCTCTGTCAAATAAATAAAAATCTTTATTAAAAAAAAAGAGCGAGTTGAAATTAACTCTAGAGGGGTGCATTCCCGGCCCATCGGTAAACCATGTGACTCTTGATCTCGGGAGCCTGAATTCAAGCCCTGAGTTGGGTGTAGCATTTACTCAACAAACAAACTCTATCTAGAATAGAATCTACCATTTGATTATATTCTTTTGGTATTTGGAAATATGACAATGTTATCTTCACATTACAAAATAATGTTTGTTTACATATTCAATATTTATTCACTATGTGGCAGGGAGCAACTTTCTCTCTCATATTCCACATATTCACTATGCGGCAGGAAGCAACTTTCTCTAAAGAAGGCATTTGATGGGACGCCTGGGTGGCTCAGTTGGTTAAGCAGCTGCCTTCGGCTCAGGTCATGATCCCAGCGTCCTGGGATCGAGTCCCACATCGGGCTCCTTGCTCGGCAGGGAGCCTGCTTCTCCCTCTGCCTCTGCCTGCCACTCTGTCTGCCTGTGCTCGCTCTTTCTCGCTGTTTCTCTCTGACAAATAAATAAATAAAATC
>PISX010000021.1:382091-456852 GCA_004024625.1 Mellivora capensis | reverse complement strand
GAAGGCATTTGATAATTTCTTCATCTTTATTAAGTATAAAAAGTACTATAAATGGAATAAGTTTTTGGCAAGAATATAAAAATGAATTAAATTTCAAAACTGAAGTCCTACAATGATTTCATTTATATCATCTTCTAAAACTGGTGAGTCAAGTCTGTAAATTGAGCCTTTTTATTCCCACGTGTGCAGGGAGAGCCAGTTATTTTATTGTTATTTTTTTAAATTTATTTGAGAGAGAGCGAAAGTGAGAGAGATCACAGAGGGAGAGTGAGAAGCAGACCTGCCATCAAGCAGAGAGCCTGATGCGGGGCTTGATCCCAGGATTGTGGGATCATGACCTGAGCTGAAGGCAGATGCTTAAAGCACTGAACCACCCAGGCACCCCGAATCGAATGTTTCTAAAGGTAAATCATTGTGTATTGACACCAGTGGGACGAAGCTACCTGGCTCCAGTCCTCACCACACTTATTCTGATCTTTTTATTGTTCTCCACAAGCCCCCAACCCCTCTCAGGAGGCCACACCCTTGCTGTAGTTCATGAAACAATTAGGCTGTTAGTTTATGAATTTCATGAACTTTCCTACTCCATGTATTTTCCTAAAACTGTCTCCTCCCCTGCTCAGCAGTAGTCCCTTTTCCTATTTTTACAGAAAATTTAAATGTTTCTGTTTTAAAAATAACCATGTGTTCATTAGGACAAATTCAAATTCAAATGCATATTTATATGGAAGAATATAAAGTCAGGAGTCAGTGCTTCCCCTCACTGATGTATGCTGAGTTACCACTGTGACAGGCTAAAATGCGTTGTTCTCAGACGTATTTTATGAACCTACAAATATAAGCACACAAACTTACGTATATCGTGACACACTGTTGTTCTAATCAGAAATGGAGTCAGATCCCACATTATACATAACAACTTGCTTTTTTCAGCAAACCATGTGGTCCTGGACATATTTTCATCTCAGTGGGTACAAATCTACTTTATTTTTGGCTGAATACCAGTTCTTAGTGTAGACACACTATAATTTATTTAACAATTCCTGCCTGATGCGGGCAAAGCCCATGTCTGGTGTCAAAAGGAACCAGTGTTGTAACAGGATATAAAGGAAAGGAGTGTGTTGCTCTTTTATACGGAGATTCAGAGAAATGAAGTCGCTTGAGCAAAAGGTCTGCATAACTAAAAATGTAAATACTGCCAAATTGAATGTCAAACACAGTTGTGGTACAATTTATAAAGGAAGGAAGAAAGAAGACAGCAAGCCAAAGGCAAATAACTCAACCTACAAGGCATGCCCACCCCCACAGGAAAGAGGCATGTTCCTGCCTTGAGCTCTCCTATGTCCTCCTAAAAATTTGTATGTTGGAGACCTAACCCCCAATGGGACTGTATTCAGAGATGAGGAAGTAATTCAGGTTAGATGAGGCCATAGTGGTGGGCCTCTCAAAATGGGATTAGTGCCCTTAAAAGGAGCCAAAGAGGGAGAGCACACTCTCTTTCCAGCACGGGAGGACCCAGCAAGAAGAAGACAGTCACTTGCAAGATGGCCCCACCAGAACGAAACCTGCCAGCACCTTGATCTCGGCCTTCCCAGCTTCTAGAACTCTGACCAATGAATACGTGTTGTTTAGGCCCCAGTTTATGGTGGTTTGTTTGTTTGTTTTAAGATTTTATTTATTTATTTGACAGACAGAGATCACAAGTAGGCAGAGAGGCAGAGAGAGAGGAGGAAGCAGGCTCCCTGCTGAGCAGAGAGCCCGATGCGGAGCTTGATCCCAGGACCCTGAGATCATGACCTGAGCCGAAGGCAGAGGCTTAACCCACTGAGCCACCCAGGTGCCCTGGTATCTTCTTTCTTAACTAAAACAAACCACTACCTAACTCGTCCCTCATCTCCTCTCTCTCCAATTCACTCTCTACGCCGTGAGGCAGTTAACGTTCTTTTTTTTTTTTTTTAAAGATTTTATTTATTTATTTGACAGAGAGAGATCACAGGTAGGCAGAGAAGCAGGCAGAGGGGGGAGGCGAAGCAGGCTCCCTGCTGAGCAGAGAGCCCAATGTGGGGCTCAATCCCAGGACCCTGAGATCATGACCTGAGCTGAAGGCAGAGGCTTAACCCACTGAGCCACCCAGGCGCCTCAGCAGTTAACGTTCTGAAAGGTCAATCGAATCACAGTAGCTGTCATTTGAATCCTGAAAATGTATCTGCAAGGTAGGTATTTTTATAGGTGGGGAAACTGAGGCTCACTCATGGCCAATACCTTAACCGACACCACAAAGCTGGTCAGGGGCAAAGCAACTCATGACTATGACCTTCTTTACTGTCTTACTAGGAAAGGCATAAACTTCTCAGTACAATTCCTCATGACCCTTTGAACACGGGCCCAATTTGTCTTTCCAACCTCCCCTCCCACAGCGCTCCTCATGATCCAGTCCTTACAGCCTCCTCGCCATTCTGGAAGCCCAACAGGCACGTCTATGTCTTAGTTCTTCCTCACTTTGCTTGTTAATTCTGCCTTAATGCTCTTCCACGTGGGAAAGCCTGCTCATCCCGCCTAGTCCAGAGCCATCTCTCAGGGCCAGTGCCCTGGGGAGAAAGCGGCCTCACTCCTCTCTGCTCTCATAGCACTGTGGCCCTGTCTCTCACACAGTCCCATAGAACTTACCAGATCACAGTCAGGGGCAGTCCGCCTGCCCCATCATACTGTGAGTGCCTCAGGGCAGGGGCCAAGCTTTTTCCATCTTTGCAGTCCTGGTTGCTAGCACAGCAATGGACTTGCAAATGCTTATTGAATAAATGAATGGCGCCATGACTGACATAAAGCTCTATGCGTGTAAAACTCTACTTCACAAATGGATATATTGTCAGGTTCCTTTAAATAACTTGCTCTCGGGGCACCTGGGGGCCTCAGTCAATGAAGCCTCTGCCTTCAGCTCAGGTCATGATCTCAGGGTCCTGGGATCGGCCCCGCACCGGGCTCTCTGCTCAGCGGGGAGCCTGCTTCTCCCTCTCCCTCTGTGATCTCTCTCACTTTTGCTCTCTCTCAAATGAACAAAAAAATAATAATAAAGTACTTGTTCTCCCTGCACATATGGGAATAAAAGGGCTTGAGGTCAGAGCCTTGATAGGGTGTATCTCTATTAGGGGGAGAAGAAAGGCCCTCCTGCGTGCACCCTGGCTCTGAAGGCCAGCTGGGCCGCCCTGGCTGCAGGGGCCATGAGGAAGAAGCCGTCCCAGCAGCCCAGGGACAGAACACACAAGAAGATGTGGAGTACTGGGGGCTCGACTAAAACCCCACTACTTTCCTCAAACGTGAGAGGATACGTTTGAACTCAGGTAGAGTCAAGGTACCACCTGATTCTCTGACAAGCCTCAGTTCACCGAGCCTCTAAATAACTTAGAGTTTCAGTGGTAATTCACCTGGACTACAGAAGATCTCGCTCAGGAAAGGAGCAGAAAATCAGCACCGGCTCTTCACCACCCAGGAAGGGGAAGGGTGGTCTTTAGTTAACATTTTGTCACTGTGATGCACAAACACCGCCATCTCAGCTCCTCTACGTGCAGGGATTGGAACAGAAAGCCCTCCAGTAGTCCTGTTCGCTACTTAGACACTTACTTAAAGGCCGGTGAATGTTCTCTCCACCCAAAACTGTTGGTAGCTACATGAATAACCGACCTGAGGGGGTAGCAGTGTGGCCACCGTCGCTCTGGGCTCCTTTTCATCCAGCAATTCCAAGGCATTTTTTAAGCATTACATTCCTATAAAGTCAGAACTCTCCCCGTTTACACTGGGTAATTTGAGAACCTTAGTGATAGATTTGCCAAGGCTGCAAAGGGTTTAATGATAAGATGAAAACAAAACCTGAGATCTTGATCCCAGTCTCTCTTCAACCATCCTTTTTAAGATTTTATTTAATTTTTTTTTTTTTAAGATTTTACTTATTTAACTGACAGAGAGAGCAAGCTAGAGAGGGAACACAAGCAGGGGGAGTAGAAGGCTTCCCGCTGAGCAGGGAGCCTGATGCAGGCCTCCATCCCAG
Organism: Mellivora capensis; assembly: GCA_004024625.1. Taxonomy (NCBI): domain Eukaryota; kingdom Metazoa; phylum Chordata; class Mammalia; order Carnivora; family Mustelidae; genus Mellivora; species Mellivora capensis. The sequence continues at coordinate 452,810 of PISX010000021.1, read as the reverse complement.
GACCCCAGAATTGTGACCTGAGCTGAAGGCAGATGCCTAACAACTGAACCCCTGAAGGGGCCACAAAGATTTTATTTATTTGTCAGAGAGAAAGAGAGAGAGAGCGCACAAGAAGGGGGAGTGGCAGGCAGAGGGAGAAGCAGGCTCCCCACTGAGCAGGGAGCCCAATGTGGGACTCAATCCTAGGACCCCCGGATCATGACCTGGGCTGAAGGCAGACGCTCAACTGACTGAGCCCCCCAGGCGTCCCCAACCATCCTTCTATGTATATGCACACTCTGGTTCTTTGAATCTGACACTAAGGACTTGACACTAACTTTGACTTTGAAGGGTTACAGTAAGCGGTAGATCAGCAGGCCTCTGGTACAAACTACAGGCCGAGTGATACGTTTGCAGGAGACACTTTTTAGTCCGATCAGTCAGAAATGACAGGAAAGACCACAAGTCCCACAAGCCAGGGAGTCTATGGTATCTGCTTGATGCCTTTTTTTTTTTTTTTAAAGATTTTATTTATTTATTTGATAGAGATCACAAGTAGGCAGAGAGGCAGGCGGGGTAGGGGGGAAGCAGGCTCCCTGCTGAGCAGAGAGCCCGATGCGGGGCTCGATCCCAGGACCCTGAGATCATAACCTGAGCCGAAGGCAGAGGCTTAACCCCCTGAGCCCCACCGGCGCCCCTGCCTGATGCCTCTAAAAGGCTGTTCTTTTTCCTCCGCAACCAGATGCCCAGTTATTCACCCTAGGGACATGTTTCTAGACAGTGGAAGTCACTTCCTTGGAACTCAAGCTACTAGTCCATCCTCAATCTCTGGGCCGTCTTCCCGCCCACCCCAAGGCGTGACGTGCAGGAGCAGCAGAACACAGAGGTCACAGCAGCGGATGGAATTACACACCACACGGCTGCTCTCTCGAGAGCTACTCTAAGAGAACACGTCCCTGCCACTAGGTCTACTTTTAGATCTCTCTCCGCATCTCACAGTTTGCACCTGATGACCTCTGAGGACAGGCTCAGCAACATGATGTGGGCGGAGTTTCTGAGCCCCCCTGCCCTGACGAGCAGCAACACGGAGGGCTTGGGCTCTGAGGCTGGGCTGCTAGGTTCAAGTCCCGATTCAAGCACTCACAGGCTTACTGATCTTCGTCTAAATTCCTTGTGCCCATGTTCCTCATCTGTCCAAGACGGACTTTCCTCAGCTGGGTGGGAGGACAAAATGAGACAACACATACGAAGGGTTTAGTACGACCAGGCCTGGCACACCGGAAGTGTTCAGCAAACGTTTGCTGTTATGGTCACAGAGTAACACGCAGGGAAAGAAAAGGAATGTGCCGCGTTCGCTCTGTGAAGTAGAGTTCGAGTTGCCTATCTGAAGTTACTCTGATGTGACGTCTTTTAGAAACATGGGCTCGGTACAGCATCAAGCATGATTAATGATGACTGCTTAGAAACAACAAAAAGTCCAGTGTTGATGCTCCTCTGGGAAAAGTCTCAAGTGTAAGGTCAAGGCTGCTTTCCAGGGCTTCAGGAGGAGCTCGCGGGTTCACAGAGAAGTATCAACGAGGCAAGCGATGGGAAGTTGTGCCAGCCAGCAGAAACCTCCAAATGACCCCAGAGAAGCATTTACTTGTTTTTAAATAATCTCTATGGCCCAAGAAGTTCAAAATTAAAAACAAAAAAGAACCTGTTCTGACACGAGAGGGAAAGAAACAGAAAGGGAGTAACCGAAGCAAATGGCAAGCAAGCCCCCATAAGAAGAAAGGGCCGTTTTCCAAGCACGAGCTGACTCCCACAGAGGGAAGCAAAATCCTTACCAGCTCTACGGAAAAAGAAAGATCCTTCTACTCTAATTGCTAAGGCAGAGTAACAAACCAAAGAGCAGACATGTGATGAGCATTAGTTGGCAGGACTAAATGTGAAGCAGAAAGGATGGGGTATATTGAAAGCACTCTTGGATGGTGAATGAGAGCAGGGGGTCGGTCACTCCAGATACAAAGGAAGAAAACAATGAAAACCAATCACCAAAAAAATAAGATAAACTAAACTAAACTAAACTAAACTAAAATAAAATAAGGGACGCCTGGGTGGCTCAGTTGGTTGGACGACTGCCTTCGGCTCAGGTCGTGATCCTGGACTTCCGGGATTGAGTCCCGCATTGGGCTCCCAGCTCCACGGGGAGTCTGCTTCTCCCTCTGACCTTCTCCTCGCTCATGCTCTCTCTCACTGTCTCTCTCTCAAATAAATAAATAAAATCTTTAAAAATAAATAGGGACGCCTGGGTGGCTCAGTTGGTTAAGCCGCTGCCTTCAGCTCAGGTCATGATCCCGGCGTCCTGGGATCGAGTCCCACATCGGGCTCCTTGCTCTGCGGGGAACCTGCTTCTCCCTCTGCCTCTGCCTGCCACTCTGTCTGCCTGTGCTCGCTCTCTCTCTCTCTCTCTGACAAATAAATAAATTTAAAAAACAATTAAAAATAAATAAATAAAATAAAATAAAAATAATTTTTTTTCCCCTCCAGGTCACTTACTACCTAAAAATCTTCAATATTCCCCACAGCCTACAGGACAGAGTCAAAATCTCTGCAGGTAACGGAGCGCCCCGCACCTACCTTTCCAATCGTGTCTGGCCATCAGGAAACGTGCACTCCTGCCAGTCTGGCTTCCTTATTTGTTCCAGGGAGGAACAAACCATGCTCATTTCAGCTTTGTACCCCCAGAGCCTATCACAGTACCTGGCACACAGCAGTTGCTGATCCAACAACAATGGGGAAACTTTTAGGCCCATACTCTGCACCTGGCTCCTGGAAAGCCCCTTCCCCACCCCGCTGTCGAAAACCCAGGTATCTCCACGGCCTCACTCTGCACCAGTGCCAGCGACCCACAACCGCGGCTGCCGTCCTCGCTCCCGCTCCCACGCCCCGCAGCGCGCCGTCACTCAGACCTCTGTTGCTCTGCAGACATTTCCTGTTTCTATGTTTCATCTGCCCCCATACCCCGGAACTTCTAGAGGAAGGCGGGATCTGCTGAAGCAATGGAAGCAGTGGAAAGGGCATCTGTCTGCGGCCAGGCAGGGCCGGTTCTTTAACTTTGGGAAAACTTCACGTAAACACTTAGAACAGTGGCTGGGACACAGCATGCACTTTGCAAACGCTAGTACGGCCATTACTCGTTTCTTGGAACCTCAGTTCTCCCTCTTATAAAATGGGGTTAATAATAAATCTTTGGGGGTGCCTAGCCAGAACAGTTGGTAGAGACCGCGGCTCTTCTTTTCTTCTTTTTTCAAGTTTTTCTTTAAATCCCGCTTAGGGGGCGCCTGGGTGGCTCAGTGGGTTAAGCCCCTGCCTTCGGCCCAGGTCATGATCTCAGGGTCCTGGGATCGAGCCCCGCATCGGGCTCTCTGCTCGGCGAGGAGCCTGCTTCCTCCTCTCTCTCTGCCTGCCTCTCTGCCTACTTGTGATCTCTCTGTCTCTGTCAAATAAATAAATGAAATCATAAATAAATAAATATTTAAAAAATAAAAAAAATAAATCCCTGTTAGTTAACATACAGTATAATGTTGGTTGCAGGCGTACGATTTTGTGACTCCACCACTTACATCGAACACCCGGCGCTCCTTGCGAGTGCCGTCCTTAATACTCGAGCATGAGACTCTTAACCTTGGGGTAGTGAGTTCAAGTCCCCCACGTTAGGCACAGAGCTTACTTCAAAAAAAAAGTAAAAAGAAAAAAGAATAATGATAAATCTGTCAGGGGGTTCCTTATGAAGATTAGGAATACTGTCGGAAAAGTCTCGAGGATCTTCCTTGGCACACAGCAGCTACTCACGAATGGCCTTAGGGCAGCCATTCTTCCATTTTCCCGAAGCCTCGTGCTGGGTGCAGAGAAGATGCTCCCTATGAGTTTACGGAATGCGTTAAATGAACAGAGACATAGTCTAATATCAACTCAGATATCAAGGGAAAACTTTTCAGTCATTCATCAACAAATCTTTAAGGGGTTGTCAGTAGATACGAGGCTTTGTTCTAGTGCTGGGATGCTACAGGAAAACCAGTTCCTGGCCTGTGCAACTTACATTCTAAAAGAGAGGACAGATAATAAGCAGAGGGTGGGATGGAAATAAAAGCCTTTATGGTGTTAAGTGCTATGAAGAAGGAGAAAAGCAAGGGGAGGATGCCCTAGCAGAGCTGGGAGGGGGCTGTGTGCAGCAGGGACATTTAGGAAGACTCCACCACCCTTAGGCACCCGTAGGCTGACTCCCGCAGCCTTTCCGTGGGTCAGTCTCTACTGAAAAGAGACCCACCACCAGCAAAGGGGCTGTGGTCTGGCTCCTGGGGCCCCCCTCCACTCACACCAAGCCACAGACACTGCTGAGCCAGTGACTACAAACTTATTTTCACAAGACAAGGCCAGCGAAGCCCCATATGGAAGTAATAACCATACCGTTACTGGTCTGTTCCCCAGGAAGTTCAGATCACTGTTCTCTCCAAATAGGTAACCTTCGGGGTGCGTGGAGTCAAACTTCTCTCCTCCCATAATGAAGTGGCTGGCAAAATAGCTTCCTAGACAGGGAGAGACAGAAACATCCAACAGAAACCAGTCAAACTAAACCAAGTAAAAAAGCCAATCCCCCAAAATGTTAACCCTTCCAACAGATAATTAGCGCAACTGTTAACCCCAAGAGAACTGTCTCTTGATTTCGGAGAGTGGCACAAGATAAGCCAAATCATTGCAATGAGAACCCAAGATATCTAACACAAATAGATCAATTTTCCCTTTAACATCATTAATCGAATCCTTATCATGATCTGTCTCTAACATCATCAGCCAAAAGTCCGGAAGGCCCCATAATGCACATTAATGAACATATACATGTATTTTGTTCTTGACTTTTTTCCCTGAAACTTGAAGTAGTTACTTTCTATCCTCTGTATAGTCAGGAATCTTGACTACAGGATTCAGCCTGCGTACACACACACACACACACACACACAATTTCTTTGCCTAGATTTCCTTAAGCCAGCTGCTATCTAGACACAGAAGCCTCGGCACCTGCCTACCCGCACATATATTCCTCTAGAACTCTCTCCAGTGAAGGCTCCTCCTTTTTCATTTTTGCTTCAAAATCATTGTTAACAGGAAAATACACATGTAAAGAATACCCCGTCCTTGGCTTTACCTACCAATCAGCACACAGACTGTGGATTTTAACAGGACAATAGTCTAGTGCTATGAAAAGATACACGCGCAGGCACACATGCGTGTACACATATACACACGTGCCCACACACACCCCTCGATCTCAAATTCACTAACTGCGAATGGCCAGGCTTTCGGGGACGTCAGTCACGGCGGGCGCTCTTTGCCCCACCTTGACTGGCCAGGAGGCAGGGACACTACAATAACTAGAGGCGGTCAGCAATCACGGGTCAGACTCCCCATCTGCCTCGTCCAGACAGACGAGGAACTGTGCCAGGATATGACGGCACTGATAAGTCACCATGGGAGGCGTAGGCAACGCCACAGATTCCATCTGGGAATACTTTCCAACGCAGATGATTAAATGAATGCCTCTTAACCCGAATTTCTATCATCTAAGTACTCCCAGGAAGGTAAGCCATCAGAAGGGAAGGACTTACATGACGACATGCCTTCTCAAGGCTGTCCTCACACACCCCAATTCCCAGACTGAGACAAAGAACTTATAAAACAGTGAGAGGCTTTGCTGTCATGTCACACAGCAAGGGTACAGATACATTTTCTAAACCAATTTCAACTTTTGAGGTTTACAGCAAACTAAAAACAATGAGATTCAGCCTGTGAGGAAGGCACAGGAAGGAAGACAGAAGAAAATTCTTTTTTTTTCTTTTTAAGATTTTATTTATTTTTGATGGAGAGCGATAACAAGAGAGGGAACACAAGCAGGGGGGAACTGGAAAGGGAGAAGCAGGCTCCCCGCTGAGCAGGGAGCCCAATGTGGGGCTCGATCCCAGGACCTTGGGATCATGACCTGAGCTGAAGGCAGATGCTTAACTGAGCCTCCCAGGAGCTGTGAGAGAAGAAAATTCTAACGGGAAAACTGAACCAAATATTCATTTTGGGGTTTTCTTCCCATGGAGCTTTAGTCTAGAAACACTTATTATACAAAGCAAGCTAGATAAAATCACTCACCACAAAGTGAGGTCATTCTTTAATTAAACAACAAGTAGGAAAACAACCTTTGAGAGTAAGAGCAGCCGAAATCTATCGCGGAAGAACTCGTGAAAGTTACCCACCCAAACTGAAAAATGCAAACAGCAGCCTCTGTGGTGATCTGACAGTGAAATTCATCATTTAGGAAAGCTTAATTATCAATTATTTATGTCCAGCACTTGCAAGCCCTATTTTCCAAGTGCATAATTTATAGAGGGGAAAGGTACCCAGTTGCTTTAAGTAGAAGCAGCCATCTCAAATAATTTAAGTCATTTACTGTTGAACCTTACCAACATATATTTTCTATGCAATAGAGATTATATATTTATTATACATTAGCTGAAAAAAATTTTTAAAGATTTTATTTATTTGACAGAAAGAGAGAGAGATCACAAGTAGGCAGAGAGAGGGTGGGGGAAGCAGGCTTTCTGCTCAGCAGGGAGCCCGATGCGGGGCTTGATCCCAGGACCCTGAGACCATGACCTGAGCCGAAGGCAGAGGCTTAACCCACTGAGCCACCCAGGCGCCCCTACATTAGCTGAAAAAAAAATTTTTTTTTAAATATACCCCAAGATCTGTCAACACGGAGATCTTTGGAAGTCTTTTTTTTTTTTTTAGATTTTTATTTATTTATTTGACAGAGAAATCACAAGTAGGCAGAGAGAGAGAGAGAGAGAGGAGGAAGCAGGCTCCCTGCCAAGCAGAGAGCCCGATGTGGGACTCCATCCCAGGACCCTGAGATCATGACCTGAGCCGAAGGCAGAGGCTTAACCCACTGAGCCACCCAGGCGCCCCTCATTAGCTGAAATTTTAAAGGTTAAAGATTTGGGGGAGCCTGGCTGGTTCCATCGGTAGAGCGTGTGACTGCTGATTTCCGGGTCGTGAGTTCAAGCCCCACCTTGGGGATAGAAATTACATAAATTTTAAAAAATAAAATAAAAAGATTTTACGTTGATGGATGGCTTGCTCAAGTCATGAATAAAGAACAGAGAGAAGCAAGTTTGGTGCCTGGAGCTATACGGTTCAGCTCAGTATGGGACATGCTGAGTTTCTAGCGCCTGTGAACAGTCAGGTAAAGGATGAAGGGACAGTGAAATCCAGATAATCAACTTACAGGTGGTAGTGATTGATGCTAGCAAGAGGAGAGCACTAATGGCTTGGGAAGCATAGGGTTAAAGATAGCGTAGTGTCTACTGGAAAAGCCTTTTTTTTTTTTTGCCATAATATTAAAAGAGAAGGAATTATCATGAAAGTAGTATAAAGCTAATTATAGTTTTGCCTTACATTAAAAATCAAGAACACAAACACAAAAAGATTTAAAATTAGGGTCAGGGGCCCTAATTCTATCCCCAAGGATAGATGTAATTTCTATCCCCAAGGTGGGGCTTGAACTCACGACCCGGAAATCAGCAGTCACACGCTCTACCGATGGAACCAGCCAGACTCCCCCAAATCTTTAACCTTTAAAATTTCAGCTAATGTAGGGGCGCCTGGGTGGCTCAGTGGGTTAAGCCTCTGCCTTTGGCTCAGGTCATAGTCTCAGGGTCCTGGGATCGAGCCCCGCATCGGGCTCTCTGCTCAGCGGGGAGCCTGCTTCCTCCCTCTCTCTCTGCCTGCCTCTCTGTCTACTGTGATCTCTGTCTGTCAAATAAATAAATAAAATCTTTAGGAAAAAGAAAAAAAATAAAATTAGGGTCAATATTTGAAAGATAAAAAAAGGACTATTTCAATATTTCACTATTTCAATAGCAGAGTCAGTGCAAAATTCCTTTAAAATAGATGATCTCCCTTGGTGCACTTAAAATACAAATACAGGGGTGTCTGGGTGCCTCAGTCAGTAAAGCATCTGCCTTCAGCTTACGCCATGATCCCAGAGTCCTGGGATCAAGACCCACATTGGGCTCCCTGCTCTGTGGGGAGTCTGCTTCTCCTTCTCCCTCTGCCTGCCACTCCGCATTTGTGCTCTCTGTCAAATAAATAAATAAAAAATACAAATACAAATACCTGATCAGTTAAAAGAAAAAAATAAGCTTAAAGGCAACCAAATGCTGGCTTATTGCTTCTTTGGAAAGGGACGCCTCTAATAACTTGTCCTAGTTAGACCAGTGAGAAAACAAATCCGCCATCTGCAGCCTGGATAAGCCTCTCTTTCTGTCTATTTGCCTCAGCCGGTCTAAAGGCACGAACCAGTGTGGAGTCACGTAGAGCTACTGTATCAGCAGGCAGTAACCCCTACCACACTAACAGTCCCTGAAAAAATCGCCTTCTGGACAGCCTGTGCACATTTTTACTTCTTGGTGTGAACTATGCTCTAAAATCAGAAATGTGGGGCGCCTGGGTGGCTCAGTGGGCTGAGCCTCTACCTTCGGCTCAGGTCGTGATCCCAGGGTCCTGGGATCGAGCCCCGCATCTGGCTCTCTGCTCAGCAGGGAGCCTGCTCCCCGACCCCCGACTGCCTTTCTGCCTACTTGTGATCTCTGTCAAATAAATAAAATCTTAAAAAAAATAAAATAAAATCAGAAATAGTAGGGGGAAAGCACTAAACTACAATACTTTGCCTATTTGCTAATAGGGACCTATATGACTAATGGATAAACTGCAAGTTTTTCATTATCAGGCAGCTATAATTTCTTATTTTTTTTTTTTTTTGAGAGGGTGAGGGAGAGGCCGAGGGAGAGGGAGAGAAAGAATCTTAAGCAGGTTCCACAGCTAGCGTGAAGCCAGATGCAGAGCTCAGTCTCATGACCCTGAGATCATGACCTGAGGCAAAATCAAGAGTCGGATGCTTAACAGACTGAGCCACCCAGGCGCCCCAAGTTAGCTATAAATTCTTAACCAAAATTCATATTCGACTTCCTTGTGGGATTTAAGAAGACACATCTTGTGGTAATCATTTTACGAGACAGACATATATCACATCATATTGTACACGTAAACTTACATGATGCTATATGTCAAGTATATCTCAAGAAAGCGGAAAAAAAAAACACATCATACACAGATCTCCAAAATTATATTTAAAACATAAGGTATGAGTGGGAGGGAGAAGAGGGAATTAGTGTTTAATGGGTATAGAGTTTCCGTTTTGCAAGAAGAAAAAGTTCTGGAGATCTTAAACTACTGAGCTGCATGCTTAAAAATGGTAAGATAATAGATTTGATGTTACATATTTTGTTTCTTTTTTTTTAAGATTTTATTTATTTATTCCTCAGAAAGAAAGAGAGAGCAGACAGAGGCAGAGAGAGAACCAGGCTCCCCACTGAACAAGGAGCCCAATGCAGGGACTCGATCCCAGGACCCTAGGATCATGACCCAAGCCGAAGGCAGAGGCTCAACTGACTGAGCCACCCAGGCGTCCCTGATGTTACATATTTTTCACTAAAATAAAAAGAAATAAAGAAAAGAAACATAAGCTTTGGTCCAGAATGTCCAACACTAATCCAAGTTCAGTATTAAAGGAAAAAAGTATTAGAGAAAAAAAGGCATCCAGGCAAAAAGTGAAATTATTTATAAGGGAAGAAAATTACACTAGTGCTGCTCCTCCAGATCAGGGCTGTCCAATAAAAATAAAACATGAGCCAAAAATGCAAGCCCTATACATAATTTTAAATTATCTGGCAGTCACATTAAAAAAAGCAAAATTAATTTTAATCTATTTTATTTATCTCAATATTGGATATCCCAATATATCCAAAATATTCTATCAACATGCAATCAGTATAAAAATTATTAAGAAGCTACTTACATTCTTTTTATTTTTTTATTTTTTTTATTTTTTTTTTTAAGATTTTATTTATTATTTATTTGAGAGAGAGGCAGTGAGAGAGCATGAGCGAGGAGAAGGTCAGAGGGAGAAGCAGACTCCCGTGGAGCTGGGAGCCCGATGCGGGACTCGATCCCGGGTCTCCGGGATCATGACCTGAGCCGAAGGCAGTCGTCCAACCAACTGAGCCACCCAGGCGTCCCTCTTTTAATTTTTTTAAAGCATGGAGTCTTCAAAAGCTGTGCATGTTTTCCACTGTTTATAGCCCATCTCACTTTGGACTCGCCACATTTTAAGTGACATAGGTCCGCATGAGGCCAGAGGCTCCCGCAGTAGAAAGCATAGCTCCAGATGCTACTTCTCGCCCACTGATTTAATCTTAGTCACTGAGCAATACTTTTGGCTCTACAGAAACATCAGAGCAACTGCAAAGGAACCTGTATTGAAGGGATCCTCCCCTGTCGAGGACAGCTTTTGAGCCAAGAGCTCAAATCAGTACATTGACTTCAACTGCCCACAGTGAAAAATATACCTATCTGGTCTTCATCATGTGAACAACAGCAAAAAAATCTCAGAATTCACTATCGTGGGGCGCCTGGCTGGCTCAGTTGGCCAAGCATGAGACTCTGGATCTCGGGGTTGTGGGTTCAAGCCTCGTGCTGGGTGTAGAGATTACCTAAAATCTTAAAAAAAAAAAAAAAAATTCACTGTCTTAAATAATTTACCCAGTGAATGTAAGCTATTAGGGCATATTCTTAACATCACAGTGAAATTAAATATTGCTCAGTCAAGGGACGCCTGGGTGGCTCAGTGGGTTAGGCCTCTGTCCTGGGATCGAGTCCCGCATCGGGCTCTCTGCTCGGCGGGGAGCCTGCTTCCCCCTCTCTCTCTGTCTGCCTCTCTGCCTACTTGTGATCTCACGTGCTCTCTCTGTCAAATAAATAAATTTTTTAAAAATCTTTAAAAAAAAATATTGCTCAGTCGATCCCATAATTTACATCTGGCCCAATGAGATACTCTGACATTTGCCACCAAACTTCTATGAACAATTAAACTCATTTCCCATTTTTCTACAACTCTATGCACCTTTTACAAGAATATACATATATGTACACCTTAAACTTTATTGGTACCCTACATGTTAACAAAAATTCTAATTAAGGAAAAAAAGTTCTCTTTCCATCTGTGACATTACTTAAGTGTATCTGCCTATAGAAATAGGCTTAGGGGAAAAAAAAACTGCCTACGCCTCTAAGTAATAGCAATTTATTTATTGTCATGGCACAACTGCAAATCAAAGATTTTAGACTTTTAAAGTCATGTAAACTTTATGTTTTATAAAACGAAAACAAAAGTGTTGAGTTAACAAAAAATTTTGACAATTTGTGTGGATTAAATGATAACGTAAAATGTATTTGGGATTTTAGCCACTATTTTTTGCTGAGTGAGAATTTTTATTGCAAGATCTATAAGCAATCTTCCCTTCTTTTGTTTAAATTCAATTAATTAACATGCAGTGTATTATTAGTTTCAGAGGTAGTTTAGTGATTCAATCCTATGTAAGACCCAGAGCTCATTACATCACTTGTCCTCCCTAATGCCATCACTCAGTTACCCTATGCCCCACCCCCACCCCCTCCAGCAACCCTCAGTTTCTTTCCTATGGTTAAGAGTCTCTTATGGTTTCTCTCCCTGTTAACGTCTTTTTTTATTTTTCCCTTTTTCTAAGCTCCTGTTTTCTTAAATTCCACATATGAGTGAAATCCTATAACTGTCTTTCTCTGATTGACTTATTTCACTTAGCATAATACCCTCTAGTTCTATCCACGTTTTTGCAAAGGCAAGATTTCATTTTTTGGTGGCTGAGTCATATTCCATTGTATACACACACCGCATCTTCTTTATCCATGCATCTGTCGGTGAACAGCTAGGCTCTTTGGCTATTGCGGACACTGCTGCTATAAACACTGGGGTACAGATGCCCCTTCAGATCACTGCACTTGTATCTTTGGGGTAAATACCCAGTAGTGTGATTGCTGGGTCACAGGGTAGCTCTATTTTCAACTTTTTGAGGAATCTCCATGCTGTTTTCCAGAGTGGCTGCCCCAGCTTGCATTCCCACCAACAGTGTAGGAGGTTCCCCTTTCTCCACATCCTCGCCAGCATCTGTCGTTTCCTGACTTGTTAATTTTAGCCATTCTGACTGGTGTGAGGTGGGATCTCACTGTGGTTTTGATGTGCATTTTCCTGATGCCGAGTGACGTGGAGCACTTTTTCATGGGTCTGTTGGCCATCTGGATGTCTCCTTTGCAGAAATGTCTGTTCATGTCTTCTGCCCATTTCTTGACCAGAATATTTGCTCTTTGGGTGTTGAGTGTGGTTAGTTCTTTATAGATTTTTAGATATTAGCCCTTTATCTTATAAGACATTTCCAAATATCTTCTCCCATTCTGTAGGCTGTCTTTTGGTTTTGTCGACCATTTTCTTTGCTGTGTAAAAGCTTTTTATCTTGATGGAAGTCCCAATAGCTCATTATTGCCTTTGCTTCCCTTGCCTTTGGAGAGGTGTCCGGCCAGAAGTTGTGCAGCCGAGGTCACAGAGGGTGCTGCCTGTGTTCTCTAGGAGTTTGATAGACTCCTGTCTCACATTTGGTTCTTTTGTTCATTTTGAGTCTATTTTTGCGTATAAGTAAATGGTCCAGCTTCATTCTTCTGCATGTGGCTGTCCAATTTTCCCAACACCATTTGTTGAAGAGACTTTTTTCCATTGGATATTCTTTCTGCTTTGTCAAAGGTTAATTGAGCATAGAGTTGAGGGTCCGTTTCTGGGTTCTCTACTCTGTTCCCCTGATCTATGTTTCTGTGCCAGTACCAGGCTGTCTTGATGATGACAGCTTTGTAATAGCGCTGGAAGTCCGAAATTGTGAAGAAACCAGCTTTGGTTTTCTTTTTCAACTTTCCTTTGGCTATTCAGTGTCTTTTCTGGTTCCATACAAATTTTAGGATTATTTGTTCCAGCTCTGTGAAAAATGTTGATGGTAATTTGATAGAGAAGCAGTATTCCCTTCTTTTTGTGTTTTTGTTGATCACAGTAAAACAAATAAAAAATATCCTGCTTATAAGTGAAAAATGTTCATCTTCAACTATTTGCTTTTTAACTGATGGAGCTATATACTCAATTACTGCAGAAAATGGAATTGTATTTAAAAACAATTTCACTCAGGGGCGCCTGGGTGGCTCAGTGGGTTAAAGCCTTTGCCTTCGGCTCAGGTCATGATCCCAGGGTCCTGGGATCGAGCCCCATGTCGGGCTCTCTGCTCAGCAGGGAGCCTGCTTCCCCTCCTCTCTCTCTGCCTGCCTCTCTACCTACTTGTGATCTCTATCAAATAAATAAATAAATCTTTAAAAAAATAAAAATAAAAATAATTTCATTCAACATTAAAATATGAGAAAACTGGCTATGGGAATCCTATTAGGTTTTCATGTATTTGAAAAATCTTCACCTAGGGGTGCCTGGGTGGCTCAGATGGTTGTGTCTGCCTTCAGCCCAGGTCATGATCCCAGGTCCTAGGATCAAGTCCCGCATCAACCTCCCTGCTCAGTGGAGTCTGCTTCTCCCTCTGCTCTTCCCCCTACTTGTGCTCTTTCTCTCTAATAAATAAAATCTTTTTTTAAATTACACAAGTAAAACATGCCTTTTGGAAAAAATAAAAATGCATAGAAGTATGTAATTTAAAAAGTGACAATCCCACTTTATTCTGTGAGAAGTAACTCTGCTTTTTTTTTTTTTTTAAAGATTTTATTTATTTATTTGTCAGAGAGAGAGAGAGCACAGGCAGACAGAGTGGCAGGCAGAGAGAGAGAGAGAGAAGCAGGCTCCCTGCCGAGCAAGGAGCCCGATGTGGGACTCAATCCCAGGACGCTGGGATCATGACCTGAGCCGAAGGCAGCCGCTTAACCAACTGAGCCACCCAGGCACCCCGTAACTCTGCTTTTAACAACTGGTTTGTGGCTTTCCAGATTTTCCGACACATATATAAACACGTTCGGGTTTTCTGTTTTATTTTCTTTTTTGACTTAATTGGGATATTACACATATTGATCTGTACTTTTTTTTTTCTGCCTAATGTACTGTAGGCATCCTTCCATGTCCACACTTCCGGATCGAACTCCTTACTCCTAATGACTACATAACAATAACTCACACTGAGGACTCACTCTGTACCAGCACCTTACTATCACGTATCATACAGGATATTCCTCACAACAACCTTATCAGGTAGGTGATACGAATTTTTTTTATTTTACAGAACTAATGATAAATGTACAGAGAAAGTAAGTAATTTATCCAAGGTCACACAGGTAGTTAAGAGGCAATGTCAGGGAGCGCCTGGGTGGCTCAGTCGTTAAGCGTCTGCCTTCAGCTCAGGTCATGATCCCCGGGGTCCTGGGATCAAGCCCTGCACTGGGCTCCCTGCTCAGCAGGAAGCCTGCTTCTCCCTCTCCCACTCCCCCTGCTTGTGTTCCCTCTCTTGCTGTGTCTCTCTCTGTCAGATAAATAAAATCTTTTTTTTTTAATTTAAAGATTTTTATTTATTTATTTGACAGGCAGAGATCACAAGCAGGCAGAGAGGCAGGCAGAGAGAGAGAGGAAGGGAACCAGGCTCCCTGCTGAACAGAGAGCCCGATGCGGGGCTCAATCTCAGGACCCTGAGATCATGACCTGAGCCGAAGACAGAGGCTTTAACCCACTGAGCCACCCAGGAGCCCCAGATAAATAAAATTTTTTTTTCAAAAAAAAAATTTTTTTTTAAAGATTTTATTTATTTGACAGAGAGATCACAAGTCGGCAGAGAGGCAAGCAGAGAGAGAGAGAGAGAGGAGGAAGCAGGCTCCCCGCTGAGCAGAGAGCCTGATGTGGGACTCGATCCCAGGACCTTGAGATCACGACCTAAGCTGAAGGCAGAGGCTCAACGCACTGAGCCACCCAGGCGCCCCGATAAATAAAATCTTTAAAAAAAAAAAAAGAGGCAGTGTTAGGTCCCCAATCCAGCTATTTTTATTACAAAATGCCTATGTATACTCTTATCCATTACACTCTATTCCCACTGAGTGCCCAGATTTAATTAATCTGTTCCCTACTGATGAACATTTCCTACTCTCTCGTTTACACTGCTTGCTTGCTTTTTTCCCTCCCAGGTGGTATTATTGTTGCTATTTGATTGTTTTTACATCTGGAATTTGTGCTTATGGACTGTGTGGGATAAGGTGTTAATCATTTTTTTTCCAAATAGGAAACTTTACTAACACCATTTATTGAATGTTCCATTTTCCCCACTAAGTTGAAAATATATTTTCATCATGCTATATATATCCCTAGCTCTGTACTTTAGTCTATTCTGAATGAGAAAAATGAAGTGGGATTGCGTGAGTACCATATAGTTTTAACAACTGTAGCTTTCCGGTATTTGAAAAAAAATACACATCAACAGATCCAAACCTTCAACAGATCCAAACCTTCCCCCCATTCTCAAGGTCCCAACCCTGACCCCTCTACCTGTCTTCCTTCTACTTTGTGACATTCCCTCAAAACCCTTCAACATTACATGTTGAAACATTAAGTTTCAACACCTTACATCTTCCCCATATTTTCATCCATACTGTCTCCTGGTCTCAAGAAGGTAGTCCTTCTCTCCCCGTTCCAAAGTTCACTTTCCACTTGAGTGCCCATCCCCAACTCCCTCGACCTCCTTGAGACCCCATCAACAACCTACCTCCCTCTCAGTGTTTCTATCCCTCTTTCCACTTGGCTTTTTACCTAACTCACACTGTAAGCATATTCTGGTCTTCTTGACTTAAAACACAAATACAAAAGGAGTTCCATGTGCCATGCCCAAAATCCGCCCACTGGCCCCCCATGTGTCATTCCTGTCTGCTCCCCCCACCTCCAAGGACTCCTCAAGCCTTTACAGTGCTTTCCACCACTGTGCTGAACCTCTTCCCTGGAACACCCAGCAGGCCAAGTGTATTCTCATGCTTCACTCCCTTTATGAATGCTCAGATTTCCACGCTCATTTCCGGGCTCTTTTCCCCTTGACTTCCAAAATTCTCATGGTTCTGAGTCTCTTCCTACCTACCACTCGTTTCATGCTTCTGTGCAGCCCACAAACATGGACATGTTCTCAAGACCGCAGGTCTCTCCTTTTCTTTCATTTTCCCCCTCTCTTTCTCTTCCTCATAGAATCAAAAGCAGAGGCTCTGATTTAAGACAAAGCTGAATTTGACTCAGGTGCTGCCTTCTGCCACTGTGTAACCTACGACAAGTTATTTAACTTTTTTGGGCTTTGGTGTCTTTATGAGTAACACCTCTTTCAAAGGATTGTTTTTAGTCTCTGTGGGCAATTAACACACATTGGCTTCTCTTTTCCCATACTCCCTAACATTTTCTCCTAATCTTTCTTTGGAGTTTCAGTCCAAGTCTTTAACCACCTACCGTATCTTTTCATCTAGATATCCCATCTTTGCTTCAAATTCAGTAACTTTTTTTTTTTCTGGAAGAGGAGAAATAAAGAATATTTTATCCTAAGAGCTGCCACCAGAACTCCTCTTAGCAAAGCCTGGTCTTTTCTGGAATATACCTTAGTGAGCTACTTAGCATGGAGAGCAACACACCAAGGTCACAGGTACCTTTGCTGCTTGCTGATGCTACTCGAACTGCTTTGTAATTTTTCTTCTTAGAGGAAAAGGTAAGGAGAGGAGTCAAAAAAGAAGAAGGGGGCGCCTGGGTGGCTCAGTGGGTTAAGACTCTGCCTTCGGCTCAGGTCATGGTCTCAGGGTCCTGGGATCCAGCCCCACGTCAGCAGGGAGCCTGCTCCCCCCACCACCCGCCTGCCTCTCTGCGTACTTGTGATCTCTCTCTTTCAAATTAAACACACAAACAAACAAAAACAAACAAACAAAAAACCAACTTCAAAAAAAAAAAGAGAGGGACGCCTGGGTGGCTCAGTTGGTTAAGCGGCTGCCTTTGGCTTAGGTCATGATCCCAGCGTCCTGGGTCCTGGGATCGAGTCCCGCATCGGGCTCCTTGCTCGGCAGGGAGCCTGCTTCTCCCTCTGCCTCTGCCTGCCACTCTTTGTCTGCCTGTGCTCACTTGCTCTCTCTCTGACAAATAAATAAACTTAAAAAAAAAAAAAAAAAAAGAGAGAGGGACGCCTGGGTGGCTCAGTTGGTTAAGCGGCTGCCTTCGGCTCAGGTCATGGTCTCAGGGTCCTGGGATCCAGCCCCGCGTCAGCAGGGAGCCTGCTCCCCCCACCACCTGCCTGCCTCTCTGCATACTTGTGATCTCTCTCTTTCAAATTTAAAAAAAAAACAACACACAAACAAACAACAAAAAAAAAAACCAACTTAAAAAAAAAGAGAGAGAGGGACGCTTGGGTGGCTCAGTTGGTTAAGCAGCTGCCTTTGGCTCGGGTCATGATCCCAGCATCCTGGGATCGAGTCCCACATCGGGCTCCTTGCTCGGCGGGGAGCCTGCTTCTCCCTCTGCCTCTGCCTGCCACTCGTCTGCCTGTGCTCGCTCGCTCTCTCTCCCTCTCTCTGACAAATAAACAAATAAACAAAAAAATAAAATGTTTAAAAAAAAAAGAGAGAGAGAGAGAGAGAAGAGGAAAGAAATATTGGGATGGAGAAAGGCCCAGGTTGGTGAACCAAAGAGCCAGTGAAACTCCCCAGCTGAAGTACAGTTGGGAGTGATGAGGCTTACTGTGCCTTCGCATTCCTGCAGTGTAAACCCTAGCTCTGCATCATCCTCCACAAATCTTTAGTAGAATTTACACTTTGAATATGTGGAATTTTTTGGAGAAACTGAAGAATGGACTGAAATTACATTTATTACAGAAGTTACAGAATTAAGTTACAGAATTATTATCTGAAGTTACAGAGACAACAAGCTGGAGGTCAGGAGCCAACATGGTTGTGCCATGGGTCATTTGAGAATTTGCAGAAATCTTGGAAGGGGCATGAGAAGTCTATACTCTATGATTTGGGGGAATGGGTGGGTTTCTGTCTAATTTGTCCAGATCTTGAGAAGCAGTAAAGCCTTTGCTTTACTGAACCCTGCAGCTCACTTTACAAACAGTGTCTGCCCCCAGATTCCCAATTTCTGTCAATGGTGCTTTACTTCTCTGATCACCCAGGTTAAAAATGTCATAGTCATCAAAACCGCACACACACAGAATGTGGCTTTTCTGCAAAGCATCCTAGTCAAGACCTCCGCCCTTTCCAAATTCAATGACGCTGGATTATCACATTATAGTTCCCGAGCAACTCTCTCTGTTTCTAGTCTTTTTCTCCCTACAAACTATACCTCTAAGAGATCAATCTTCCTCAGAACCACCACCTGGTTCTTCTCTTTTGGCTTTCTGAGTTCAAGCCCTGCATTGGGTGTAGAGATTACATAAAAATAAAATCAGGGCGCCTGGGTGGCTCAGTGGGTTAAAGCCTCTGCCTTCAGCTCAGGTCATGATCCCAGAGTCCTGGGATCTGCTCGGCAGGGAGCCTGCTTCCTCCTCTCTCTCTCTGCCTGCCTATCTGCCTACTTGTGATCTCTGTCAAATAAATAAATAAAATCTCAAAAAAAAAATAAAATCAATAAGTGAATCTTTAAAAATTAAAATTAAAACTTAAAAAAATTTTTTTAAAAAGTACACTGGCAACCTCCAGGCCATTATAAATACTACTCACCACCCGAACTATTTGGGAGTCCCTCAATGTGTTCAGAAGAGCCACTGCTCCCCACTCTACCCTAACTGATCAAGCTCTTCTCTTTTATTCGGTTGGTATAAACCCCTCCATACTGCCCATTTTTAAAGCTTTTTTTTAAAGATTTATTTTTAATTTATTTATTTGACAGATGGAGATCACAGAGAAGCAGGCAGAGAGAGAGGAGGAAGCAGGCTCCCCGCTGAGCAGAGAGCCTGATGCGGGGCTCGAACCCAGGACCCTGGGATCATGACCTGAGCCGAAGGCAGAGGCTTTAACCCACTGAGCCACCCAGGCGCCCCCATTTTTAAAGTTTTATTGAGGTATACTATACACAGCATAAAATTCATCTATTGTACAATTCCATAGCTTTGGTAACTATCACAATCCAATTAAAAACACTTCCACTGCCCCCAAAATGTTCTTTCATGCCTGTTTACAACTAATTCCCACTTCTTTCCCCAGCCTTAGGCAAACACTGCCATTTCCCATCTCTATAAATTTGCCTTTTCTAGACATTTCATAGAAATGGACTCATGTACAGTCTTACATCTAGTTTCTTGCACGTAACACAATGTTTTTGAGGCTAATCTGTGTAGTGCAGCGCGTATCACCAGTTCATTCCTTTAAGGGGCTGAACAGCATTTTATTGTATGAATATATCTCCCTTTGTTGATCCATTCACTAGCTGAACATTTGGATTCTTTTCCATTTTGGGGCTATTATGAACAATGCTGCTATGCACATTCGCATGCATGTCTGTGTGTGAATCTTTTGGAGAGATGCGTGGGAGTGGAACTGCTAGACCATAAGGTAAACTTAAGTTTAACTTTTTAAGACTCTCCCAAACTCTTCCAAAGTGGCTGTTACCGTTTTACATTCCCAAGAGCAATGCACAAGGATTGCAATTTCTCTACATTCTCACCAACACTTGATACTGTCTTTTTTATTGTAGCTATCCTTTTTTTTTTTTTAGATTTTTATTTATTTGACAGAGAGAGAGATGATCACAAGGAGGCAGAGAGACAGGCAGAGAGAGAGGGGGAAGCAGGCTCCCTGTTGAGCAGAGAGCTCGATGCCGATGCCAGGCTTGATCCCAGGACTCTGGGATCACAACCTGAGCTGAAGACAAAGGCTTTAACCCACGGAGCCACCCAGGCACTCCTGTAGTGATCCTCTTGGTCGTGAAATACTACCTCATTGTGGTTTTAATTGTACTTCCCTAACAACTACTGGTGAGCATTTTTCCATGGTTTTATTAGCCACCCTTTTATCTTCTTTGGTGATATCTCTATCCAACTCTTTTGTCCATTTTTATTTTTTGTGGAGCCCAACGCAGGGCTTGAACCCACAACTCTGAGATCAAGACCTGAGCTGAGATCAATAGCCTGACACTTAGCCAACTGAGCCACGCAAGAGCCCCTCTTTTGTCCATTTTTAAATTGGGTTGTCTTGTTAATAGTAAGTTGTTCAAGTTCTTGAGACATTCTGGATGCAAATCCTCTATCCGTGTGTTTTGCAAAGATTTTCATTCAGAAGATGGCTTGATTTTTCATCTTCTTAATGTTTCCTGAAGAAGAAATATCCTTAATTTTGAAGAAATCCAATTTACCAGTTTTTTCTTCTTCTGGATTGTGCTTTTGATGCTGTATCAAAGAACTCCTTGTCTAATTTGAATCAAGTAAATATTTCCTCCTGCATCTCCTTTCAGGGGTTTTACAGTTTTCATTCTTACATTTGGGCCGTTTTTTTAAACAGCTTTATTGAGATATAGTTCAGACACCACACAATTCACCTATTTAAAGTAAACTATCCAATGGTTTTCCAGTATATTCACAGAGTTATGTAACTATTCAGCACTAATTTTAGGACATTTTCATTATCCCAACAAGAAACCCATTAGCAGTCCCTCCTTTCCCCCTCCCCTCAGCCACTGACACTCGCTAATCTACTTTCTGTCTCAGAGGATTTGCCTCTCACGGACATTCAGGATTATACAACGTATAGCATTTTGCTTCTGGCTTCTTTCACTTGACATTAATATTTCAAGGTTCATCCACGGTGAAGCAAATACTTGAGTCCCTGTTGTTGCCGAATAATGTTCCATTGTGCGGACTTATCACATTTTATCAACTGTTCCATTTGCCAGTTGATGGACATCTGGGTTATTTCTACCTTTTAGCTATTATGAAAAATGCTACTATGAACACTGATGTACACACATTTTTTCCCATTTTTTTCTTGGGTGTATATGTACCTAGAAGTGGAATTAACTGAGTCATTTAAGGAACTGTCAAACCGTTTTCCAAAACAACTGCACTATTGTACATTTCTGCCAGTAGGCTGCCGGAGTTTCAGTTTCTCTACATCCTCACTCAACTTGTTATTAGTCCTTATACTGACTATAGCCATCCTGCAAGGTGTGAAGTGGTAACTAATTATAGCTTTGCATTGCATTTCCCTAATGGCTAACGAGAGTGAGCATCTTTTCATGTGTTTATTGTCCGTGTGTACACCTTTTTGGTCTATTCAGGACCATTGTTCCTTTTCTAGTTGGGTTGTCTTTTTCTTATTGAATTGTACAAGTTCTTTATATATTCTTGATACAGATCCCTTATCATATATATGATTTACTAATATTTTCTCCCATCCTGTGACTTGTATTTTCATTCTATGATCCATTCCAAGTTAATTTTTGGTGATGTGAAGGAAGAGTTTAAGTTTTGTTTTGTTTTTTTGCTTGTTATTATCCAAATGTCCCAGCACCATTTTGGGGGGCGGGGGAGCTTATTCTTTTCCTGTTGAAATGCCTTGGTACATTTTTTTTTTAAGGTTTTATTTATGGGGCACCTAGATGGCTCAGTCAGTTAGGCATCTGCCTTCAACTCAGGTCATGATCCCGGGGTCCTGGGATCAAGCCCCGCTTTGGGCTCCCTGCTCAATGGGGACCCTGCCTCTCCCTCTCCCAGTCTCCCGCATGTTCTCTCTGTCAAATAAATAAATAAATAAAATCTTAAAAAAACAACAACAGCCGGTCGATTTCTTTTAAAAAACATCTGTTGGGATTTTGACTCAATTTTTAGCTCAATTTAGAGAACGCTGGCATCTTGACAATATTGACTTTTCCAACATGAAATGTTTAATTACTTAGATCTTTCTAAACTTCTTTAAAGCATCAATCTCAGCAATATTTTACAATTTTCAGTCTTATAGAATCTTCAGTCTTACAAGTCTTATACTTATGTTAAATTTATTCTAAGAATTTAATTCTTTTTGATGCTATTAGGAATGACCTGCTTCCTTAATTTAATTTTCAGATTATTGCTTGTATGTAAAAATAGAATTGATTTTTGTATGTTGATCTTGGATGTGCAACCTTCTGACCTCATTTATTAATTGTAGTGGTATTTTTGTGGAATCCTTGGTGTTTTCTACACATAGGGTCATGTCATCAGGGAATAGACAGTTTTACTTCTTCCCATATAATCTGGATACCTTTTTTAAAAAATTTTTATTTTTAAAGATTTTATTTATTTATTTGGCAGAGAGACACAGTGAGAGAGGGAACACAAGCAGGGAGAGTGGGAGAGGGAGAAGCAGGCTTCTCAAGGAGCAGGGAGCCCGATGCGGGGCTCAATCCCAGGACTGTGGGATCACGACCTGAGCTGAAGGCAGATGCTTAATGACTGAGCCACCCAGGTGCCCCTAATCTGGATACCTTAAAGATGGTTTTTTTTTTAATGTGTATGTGTGTTTGTTTATTTTGCCATACTAGACAGAATCTCCCATCAACACTAAATGGCAAAAGCAGACATCCTTCCCTTGTTCCCTATCTGAGCAGGAAAGCATTCTGTATTTCACTGTTAAGTATTACTAGCCAGGCTTTTCACAGATGCCCTTTATCAGGCTGAGGAAGTTCCCCTCTATGCCTAGTTTGCTGAGTGTTCTTCATCTTGGAAAGGTTGGATTTGTCAAATATTTTGTCTCCACTTATTGAAATAAACATGTGGTTTTATTCTTTATCCTACTAAAATAATACATTTATATTTGATTGCTATTAATCATTGTCACATAAAATATTAACATTGATTTCAGACATCAAACCAACCCTGCATTCTCAGGATATATCCCACCTGGTTACGGTACAGTCTGTATCCTTAGTTCTGTCTGTCTGCCTGCATTCTACCTCTGACATAGATGATAAGCCCTGAAATTCTGGAAGGAGCATAATTTTTAAATGATGTTTAAAGGCCATATATTTTAGATTTAAAAAATGTTTTCATAGCATAAGCACTCTTTCAGCAATGAAAACCTTGAGCTTAGCCCCTATTTTGCAAGAATAATTAGTCAGGGGACGCCTGGGTGGCTCAGTTGGTTGGACGACTGCCTTCGGCTCAGGTCATGATCCCGGAGACCTGGGATCGAGTTCCGCATCAGGCTCCCAGCTCCACGGGGAGTCTGCTTCTCCCTCTGACCTTCGTCTCGCTCATGCTCTCTCACTGCCTCTCTCTCATATAAATTAAAAAAAAAAAAAAAGAATAATTAGTCAGAATAGGAAATCACTATAATTGTTAAATTTTATGTGTCAGCTTGGCTTGGCTATGGTGCCTAGTTGTTTGTCCAAACATTAATCTAGATGTTGCTGTAACGGTATTTTGTAGATGTGATTAACATCTATAATTAGTTGACTTTAAGTAAAAGAGATTACCCTTGATAACGTGGATGGGCTTCATCTAATCAGTTGAAGACTGTACGAGCAAAAACTGAGGTTCCCCAGAAAATAAGGAATTTTCTGTCTTAAGACTCTAACATAGAAATCCTGCCTGAGTTTCCAGTCTGCCAGCTTGCTCTACAGATTTCAGATTCAAGACTACATCAACTGTTGTCTGAATTTCCAGCTTGCTGGCCGGCCCTAAATATTTTAGACTTGCCAGCCCCCACAATCACAGGAGCCTATTCCTTAAAATAAAAAGATTTATTTTTATTTTATTTTTATTTTTATTTTAAGGAATAGACATTTTTTATTTTATTTTTTAAATTTTATTTTAAGGAATATACATTTTTTTATTTTAAGGAATATACATATATTTTAAAAATATTTTTAAGGGATTATTTATTTTAAGGAATATATGTATATTTAAAAAGTATACATATATCTCCTATTGATTCTGTTTCTTGGAGAATCCTAAATGATTCTGCCACCAAAGAGCTTGAATTGTTCATACGAATAGCCTGTATTGTTAATATTCCCTTCTGTGACTCATATCCTGACTTACAACATTGATCTGAGAGCTATCCTGCTGCTTGCCACAGGGACCGGAGAGCTGAGCGCAAGGATCAGAATCTACAACTGGAACACAGGAGGTGCTCAATAATGTACACTGATGGTAACCCAGAAAGAGGAAAGAGATGCTAAAGAACCAAAGAACATAACCGCCATCATGGAAGGAAACCAAAGGCCCTAAATCTGAGGACAAAATCAGGAAGTGAAAGAAATCAGTCTGTTAATAATGAAGTGAGATACAAATTAAGCAAAAATATTAGAGGTTTGAAGAGGTGGGTGCCTGGGGGCTCAGTCGGTTCAGCATCTCTCAAATCAATAAAATCTTAAAACAAAACAAAAAAAAAACACAGAAGTACTACATTTTAAGTGTTTAAAAAATAAACTAGCATTTGAGGGACACCTGGGTGGCTCGCTCGGTTAAGTGATGGACTCCTGATTTCAGCCCAGGTCATGACCTCAGGGTCATGAGATGGAGCCACATCAGGCTCTGTGCTGGGCGCGGAGCCTGCTTAAGATTCTCTCTCCCCCTCCCCTCAATGCATGTGCATGCGCCCCCGCTCTCTCTCAAAAAAAAAAAAAAAAAAAAAAAAGAGGGGCGCCTGGGTGGCTCAGTGGGTTAAAGCCTCTGCCTTCGGCTCAGGTCATGATCCCAGGGTCCCGGGATGGAGCCCCACATGGGGCTCTCTGCTCGGCGGGGAGCCTGCCTCCTCCTCTCTCTCTCTGCCTGCCTCTCTGTCTCCTTGTGATCTCTGTCAAAAAAAAAAAAAAAAAGAATACTAGCATTTGTACTCTTGATCTTGGTGACTTCAGCATTAAATGGAGCAACATTTAGGTTTTCTTATGGTATTAAATGTATTTGGTATGAATTTCAGGAACTTATTTAATTTTGACGTATCAGTCAAACTGTGCCAAAACCAAACAATTCTTTATTCTGTAGTGAGTTCCATATTTTTAAGTCCTTGGTGTCAAAATTGATGTTCCTAAAAGCTAAGAGAAGCTTTTATAACTATCTAATGAACAAAGACATTACCTGTGCTTTAAAACCTGCTCCTACCATACGACAGACCCATGTGACAAGCATATAGGTTTTCCAATATAATAAAAATTTGGAGGATAGTGATGCTAGCTGCTCAGGACGCTACCATTCTGAATTTTTATAACAAGTTTAGCTCTTAATAACCTGAGCAAAGGGACACCTGGGTGGCTCAGTCGGTTGAGCGGCTGCCTTCGGCTCAGGTCATGATCCCAGCATCCTGGGATCGAGTCCCACATCGGGCTCCTTGCTCGGCAGGGAGCCTGCTTCTCCCTCTGCCTCTGCCTGCCACTCTGTCTGCCTGTGCTCGTGCTCTCTCTCTCTCTCTCTCTGACAAATAAATAAAATCTTAAAAAAAAAAAAAGAAAAAAAATTTCTATACTACCTAGAGCAATCTATACTTTGGGACGCCTGGGTGGCTCGGTTGGTTAAGCAGCTGCCTTCGGCTCAGGTCATGATCCCAGCGTCCTGGGATCGAGTCCCACATGGGGCTCCTTGCTCCGCAGGGAGCCTGTTTCTCCCTCTGCCTCTGCCTGCCACGCTGTCTGCCTGTGCTCACTTGCTCTCTCTCCCTCTCTCTCTGACAAATAAATAAATAAAATCTTTAAAAAAAAAAAAAAAAAAAATAACCTGAGCAAGATGAATTACTCTTGTTTTTCAATTTATTCAAATAGGTAGAAGGAAATAAACTAGATTCATTGCAATTCATTCACTGAATTACAATGAATTAAACTGTCTTTACAGAATATGCCCATTTCTTGCTGGATAGAGAAAACAGGCCTAATGACTTTTATCAATGTGGATACCCCTTTCAAAAGATGAGCATGCAGGGCGCCTGGGTGGCTCAGTCGGTTAAACAACTGACTTCAGCTCAGGTCATGATCCCAGAGTCCTGGGATCAAGTCCCACTTCAGGCTCCCTTCTTGGTGGGGAGTCTGCTTCTCCCTCTGACCCCCTCCCTTCTCATGCTCTTTCTCTCTCTCAAATAAATAAATAAAATCTTAAAAAAAAAAAAAAAGATGAGCATGCATGCATAAAAACAACCACCTCAGCAAAGCCACACCTTTGCTAAACAAATGATCATGGGCATGTAAAGAAGCGAAGATCTTGGAGAAGGATTTATAAGCATGTATATCTTCTACCTCAAAAATTACAAAGGTACAACCACATGCAGAACAGTGCTATAAATAGCTTTCTGTGCTAAGGCCGAAACACTATATAGAAATGAGCTCCCACTGTGCCTTGTTATTTAAATGACTAATAATCATGTATTTATTAACAAAGCTAAATATCACCGAAGAACACATGTATAACATTAATCATTGCTGCACTATTTACAACAGTAAAAAATTGAAAAAAAGGGGTGCCTGGATGGCTCAGTGGGTTGAAGCCTCTGCCTTCGGCTCAGGTCATGATCCCAGGGTCCTGGGATCAGGCCCCGCATCGGGCTCTTTGCTTGGCGGGGAGCCTGCTTCCTCCTCTCTCTCTCTGCCTGCCTCTCTGCCTACTTGTAATCTCTGTCTGTCAAATAAACAAATAAAATCTTTTTTTTTTTTTAAGATTTTATTTATTTATTTGTCAGAGACAGAGGGAAAGAGAGCAAGCGAGCACAGGCAGACAGAGTGGCAGGCAGAGGTAGAGAGAGAAGCAGGCTCCCTGCTGAGCAAGGAGCCCGATGTGGGACTCGATCCCAGGACGCTGGGATCATGACCTGAGCCGAAGGCAGCCGCTTAACCAACTGAGCCACCCAGGCGTCCCAACAAATAAAATCTTTAAAAAAATTTTTTTTTTAATTTTTTTGAAAAAAACAAAAAACAAAAAAACCCTCCCGAATATTCACCAACAGAAGACTCTGTTAAGGGGCACCTGGGTGGCTCAGTCATTAAGCGTCTGCATTCAGCTCAGGTCATGATCTCAGGGTCCTGGGATCGAGCCCCATGTCAGGCTCCCAGCTCAGCAGGAAGCCTGCTTCTCCATCTCCCACTCCCCCTGCTTATGTTCCCTTTCTCGCTATTTCTGTCAAATAAATAAATAAAATATCTTAAAAGAAGAAGAAGAAGAGGACTATGTCAAAACAGGGCATTAGAATACAAAGAAGTAGTATACAGCTGTTAAGAACAAAGATACTCTCCGAGCCGGGGTGGCTCAGTCATTAAGTATCTGCTTTCGGCTTAGGTCGTTATCCCAGGGTCCTAGGATGGAGTCCCGGAATGGGCTCTCTGCTCGGCGGGAAGCCCGCTTCTCCTCTCCCACTACCCCCTGCTTGTGTTACCACTCTCTCATGGTCTCTGTCAAATAAATAAATAAAATCTTAAAAAAAAAAAAAAAAGAACAAAGATACTCTGTAATATGGAAATAATATAAAAAGATCTTCAAAATCTCTAAAAGTGGAAAAAAAAGGAATGCTTGGCTGGTTCAGTCAGTAGAGCATGTGACTCCTGATCTCAGAGTTGTGAGTTCAAGCCCCAGCATTGGGCGTAGAGATTATTTTAAAATGTAAAATCTTTTTCAAAGAGTAGAAGGAAGATGCAGAACAGTTTAATAGCATGTTATGCTTGTTACTGCACAAGAAAACTCTAGAAGAATTCCAAAGAAACCAAAAGTGGTTATACAGGGATGGGAAGTGTATGGGAAGAAACTGGGTGGATGAAACGTGGAGCGAGAACAAGATTTTCAATGTATGACTTTTCATTCTATTAAACTTTGAAACATGGGGGCGCCTGGGTCATTCAGTCAGTTAAACGTCCAATTCTTGATTTTGGCTCAGGTCACGATCTCGAGGTCATGGGATCGAGTCCCGCCTCTGGCTCCACTCAGAGTTTATTGGGGATTCTTCCTCTCCATCTATCCCCCGCGCCGCCACTCACGCTCTCTCTCTAAATAAATAGATAAAATTTTTTAAAATAAAAAAAAAACCTTTGAATCCTGTAACTTATATTACTTATTGAAAAACTAAATCATTTTTTTAAAAGTAGGCTCCACACCCAGCGTGGAGCCCAACACGGGGCTTGAACTCCTGACCCCGAGATCAAGACCTGAGCTGAGATCAAGAGTAAGACAAGTGGGATGCCTGGGTGGCTCAGTTGGTTAAGCAGCTGCTTTCAGCTCAGGTCATGATCCCAGCGGCCTGGGATCGAGTCCCATATCGGGCTCCTTGCTCTGCAGGGAGCCTGCTTCTCCCTCTGCCTCTGCCTGTGCTCACTCGCTCTCTCTCCCTCTCTCTCTGACAAAAAATAAAAATCTTAAAAAAAAAAAAAAAAAAAAAGAGTAAGACAAGTAACTGAGTGAGTGACCCAGGCGCCTCCCCCAAAATAACCGTAAATGATTTAGGCTATTTTATTTCCACCCATCTCTTTAAAAAAAAAAAAAAGAAAGAAAGAAAGAAAAGAAATCTAAGTTTCAACATGAAATCTACTGTTCTCAATAATTTCTAAATATTTTCAGTTCAATGAGCATCAGAAATGTAAAAATACAAAAGGAGGGAAGCAGCTGTGTTGGGCCCTTTGGCCATCACAACAGGGAAGGATGACAGAGCTGCCTTTTGAAACTGTGCCCCAGGCAGCAGAGTTTGAGACTTTCCAGAGAGCCGGAGGTCTCAGACGAGCTGGTCCCCTGAAGAAAGCAGACGGTGCTATTTGCTTTGTTCTATCAGTACTGGAGATAGAAAGACCTCTCAAAATCAACCCAGTCTGATTCCTCGGCAAGGACAAGCCTTTGAGTTTCTCTCCGTCTTGACGCGGAACAGCCGCCTTTCCACAAATTGCCACAAGTCCAAGTCCTTGTGAAAGGCAGAGGCTGATGGCTTAGAGAGAAGACCACCAACTGGGTGACCCTGGCCATCCTAATCTGTTTCTCTGGACTTCCATTTTCTTACTGGTGAGATGAGCGGAGCTGGGGCCAAATTCTCTCAAAGGTTCCTTTCAGGTCTGCAATACTACCATCCTACAAAAAGGCCAATTTAAAGATCAGATGAAGGGTGGGAGACGCCTCTAGACGACAGCATACACAAGTTCGTGGAAATTCTCAAGTACACAAAGGTTTGCTGACTGGCACCTGAATGTTCTGATTCTTACTTTTTAAAAAAAGATGTTATTTATTTGTTTGAGAGAGAGAGAGAGAACCAGTGGGTGTGGGGGTGGGCAGAGGGAGAGGGAGAAGCAGACTCCCTGTCCAGCAGGGAGCCCAATCATGACCTGAGCGGAAGGCAGACGCCTAACCAACTGAGCCACCCAGGTGCCCCTGATTCTTATTTTTTCTGCTTTATCTTCAACATAAATAATGCGGTCCCCTTGCTGTAAGGACTTCTCATTTACATAACTTCCAATTAGAAATTACTTAGAACTAGTTAACGCTTTTAAAGCACAGATGGAGTGAAGAGAATTATTTCGGACTGCCAGCCCTGAGTGTGTTGGTTAAGAAAAGTTTGAGTTTGGCCTTTTGATCCTTTTATGGTCATCATCCAAAACTCATACTTGTATTACTGTCCTTTGGAAAACAGCCTTCTGGAGCTTTACCTGTGCTAATTCCCACACGTGAAGGGAGGGTGAATCCTCTTCCGAGACTGCAAACTCCACTAAAATCTCGAAGCTCAGCAAAACATGCTTCATATTCTGATCGATAAAAGCTAAGTGATTTCCGGGCGGGGGGGTGGGGGGGGGGGAACCACCCACAAATCCTGTGCATATTTTTGTCTATTAGAAAGCAAAGTGCATGCTTTTTTGGGCGTTGGTTTCATATAGTCATAATCAGCTCGAGTTTTATTAAAACGCTAAAGATCGGCAGCTTTATCCTAGACTGCTTTTAAACAGCTCTTAATCCTATTCATCTCGGCAAGGATTCATGCTTTGGCACAAAACCATGGGGAAACACAGCTCTGGCCGACAGTCTGCAGGGTGCAGGTCCACTGTCTGGTCCCTGCTTCCACCTGGCACAGACCAAACACACTGCTGGGAAAACAGCTCATCTCATTAGCATGTCTTTATTCTAAGGCTCCAATTCTGACACCTCTCCAAGATCACCCACATCCTCCTCGGGTCCTAGGCCAAAGAGACGATGGTAGCCACCGGTCCCCCAGAAGTCTGGAGAAAAGCAATGAAAAATAAAGAGCATAGACTTGGGTCAGGCACCAGCAGTCCAGACTTGGCCTGTGCTCAATCCACTTGCGATCCTCTCTACTCCGCCGTCAAATCCTCCTCCACCTCCCACGGTTATGCCACAACCCAGAGGCTGGACACACGTATCTTTTTAAAGATTCTGGAAACAAACGGAATACTTCACTACATTTTAAAGACCTGTGCCCTGTCCCCAGGCTATCCCCATTCCAAACACCAGGTCTGCCGCTACTCTGGCAAAGGGACACAGGCGGAGTCTGCTACTCAGATTCCCAAACACTGCTGTTAAACACTTCTTTCGGCTTGTGACAGCCTCTGGAAAAGCGCAGCCCTGCAAACGCGTTCTGGGCCTCCATCCTGCAGCAGGCAATGGAAGCTTCGCCCTGAGAAACCTACTTCCAGCCTGCGCCCGTGCCTCCCTTTCCAGAGGCCTGGACGCGCGGACCCCGGGCGGACCCCGGGCGGACCCCGGCCGCCCCCCTCCCCCCAGCAGAGGCGCCCGTGCCGGATGCCGGACCCGCTTCCCCGAGGCTCCAGCTCCCGAGGGGCCAGGGCGCAGCCGGCGCGGACAAGGCCCCCGCCGGGGCCGCGGGCACCCCGCCCCTCGGGAGCCGCAGTCCCCCCGCACGCGTCGCTGTCGCCGGGCGCACGGCCTGCAGGCCCCTTCGCGTCTTGGGGCAACCCGGCCGGCAGGCCACCGCGGCCACCCCACCAAGGGCCCCTCCGCACCGGCCCGCACACCTCCCGCCCCCGGCCCCGGGGCGCGCCCGGCCCGCCGGCCCTCACCGGACTTGGGCGGGTAGCGGTACACGGAATTGGACGGGATGTCCACCTCCTCCACGCCCGCGTGCTGCCGGCTGGTCAGGGCCCCCATGGCGCTGCGCCCGCGCCGCCCTCGCGCCTCACCGCGGCCGCTCGCCCGGCTCGCGGTGCGGGGGTCGGCGGCCCGCCGCGGCCGGCTCCGCCTTGGCGCTGCGGCTCTGGCGGCGGGGAGCCCCCGGCGCGCCGCGCACCATCCTCCGCCGGGCCCCGCGGCGGCGCCTCTGCCGAGGGGGGCTGCGGGCTGGGGCCGGGGGCGCCGCCGCCGCCGCCGCCGCCGCCTCAGGCCGCGTGATGTCAGCGACCGCTCGCGCGCGGGGCCCGCGGCGGCCGCGGCCAATGGCGGGGCGGGGCGGGGCGTCGGCGGCGCGCCAGCCAATGGGCGGCGGGATGCGGCGGGCGCGGCGGCGGTCCCGGCGCGGGGAGCCGGCTGGGGACTCGAGGCTGCCGGCGCTGGCCGTCGGCTCTGCGGACTGCGGGTCGGACGACAGTCCATCCCGGAGCCTGTCGCCATTCTGCCAGACCCCCGAAGGCGGTGCGCGGCTGTCCGGCTGAGGGGAGGCTGCTCCGGCTCCGCCCCTGGCATCCGCGAGCGGGCGGTCAGGAGCCCGCAGAGGGGCGCCCCCAACCCCTGGCCCCCGGGCCCGGGCCCCAGCCGCGGCGCTCCGAGTGCGTTGCGAGCAGAGAACTGCGTGGCGTCCGCGTCTCTCTCGCCCCCAGCGCCTCTGCCCCAAAGTACCCTGCTGATCCCATCTCCCAGGGGTCGGGGAGATGACCCAAGGCTGGTGACCCACGCTAGGAAGATGTCGCCATCCCTCTCACGTAGCTCCTTTCTGAGCGCCGAACTCTATCCACGCACCCTGTTTTTGAGTCCCTGAGGCGGCTCCTGGAACTCTGAAGTTTGGAGCGCGTCAGCCCAAGATAAGATCAAGACATCCAGCCTCTGATTGCATCTTTTGGAAACTTCGGAGGCCTGCGTGCGGAAAGTCAGTGCAGGGGAACGCGAACAGGGTCAGGCAGAACACGGGGCCCCTCTTGATGAGAACACACGAGACAGTGGGAGGCTTGGGCGGGCAGAAGGCGCCATTCTAAAGCTTAATTATAGACACCTGTATTTTAAACCATTTATTTCATTTGTGGGTCTGGTGGGTTTTTTTCCGAGAGGGTGGACTGCTCAGCAGAAATTTCAACTGCTAGAACATGACTTCAACAACTTTTCACAGTGTTTGAAATACAGTCTGTGGCGTGTGCAGTTCCCTTGATTAGGTTCACAAAGCCTTTTTACAGAGTCTAGCCCTTTCCTGATTCTATTTTGCAGTTTTCATTGCCGTCTTTTCAACAGCACCCAACAGACCTGCTGCTAAAGGTAAGGAAGCCCAGTTGCCTTGGTTTTCTCCCTAGACCCCAGGACGGGAGGAACACATTGCTGTTTTATATTGACTGATTAAGAACGGCTGAGTTACAGGTCAAGTCCCTGACCCAGACAAGCTGGTGGGCAGCCATCTCCCCAGCACCGGGCGGAGTTCAGAGCCCTCCCTCCAGCCCCTGGCCCTAATCACTGGAAGGCTTCCAGACATATCTCTGGGAAGGAACTGATGTCCTTCTTGATACTCCTTTCCCCACGTGCAGGTCCTACCTTCTAGTAACAATAAGGTAAACTACCAATCATGAAGAATCTAGAATAGCAGAGGACTTTAGCACATTGCAGAGTAAAATGTTGCCTTATCATCCTGGGCTCTTTCAGAAAACTTTGTTCTTCCTGCCCTCAACATCTTGCCTCATCCTCTTTATGGGTTCCTCCGCACCTGAGAGTCTCAGTCAGAGCCCAGCGGGGATGTGGTTCAATAGGGCAGCTCAGTTCTGTTGTTTGCGAGGATCTGTTCTGGTCCCAACTCAGTCTGCTTTGAGGCTAGGAAATGGATTCATTTCTCATCTTAGATAACACTGTGCAACCCTGTAACTTGTTTCCTCCTCCCACGAATGAGTCAGGAATCCAACGCTTAGGATAGGAGAAGAAAACAAAGCATCGCACAATAATATCAGTGGACATTTATTGACCACTCTCTCTGCCAGGACCTATTTTGAACACTTTTACATATTAAAGCATTCATCCGAAGAGCACGTGACTCAGGGCTTCTGAGTTCAAGCCCCATGTCTGGTGTAGAGATTACCTAAAGATAAATTCTTTTTGTTTTTTAAGATTTTATTTATTTAGGGGCGCCTGGGTGGCTCAGTGGGTTAAGACTCAGGTCATGATCTCAGGGCCCTAGGATCGAGCCCTGCGTTGGGCTTTCTGCTCATCGAGGAGCCTGCATCCCCCTCTCTGCCTGCCTCTCTACCTACTTGTGATCTCTCTGTCAAATAAATAAATAAAATCATTAAAATTTTTTATTTATTTACTAGTCAGAGAAAGGGCATAAGCAGGGGGAGCAGCAGGCAGAGGGAGAAGCAGGCTCCCCACTGAGCAGGGATCCCAGGACCCCCCCAGATCATGACCTGAGCCAAAGGAAGACTACTCCCCAACTGAGCCACCCAGGTACCACTTTTCCTATTATTTCTTTTTAACTGAGCCTTGATTCACTCATTGCTTCTTCATAACAGGCAGTGAGGGCCGGGTTATTTTATTATGAATTTATCTTTAGGGATGCCTGGGTGGCTCAGTCGTTTAAACATCTGCGTTGGCCCCAGGTCATGATCCCAGGGTCCTGGGATAGAGCCCTGCATCTGTCTCATTACTCAGCAGGGAGCCTGTTTCTCCCTCTCCATCTGTCCCCCCCCCACCGTGCTCGTGCGCCCCCCCCCCCGCTTGTGCTTCCTCTCCCTCTATCTCAAATAAATAAATAATCTTTAAAAAAAATAAAAGGAAAAATTAATTGATTGTTTGATTAATTAATTAATTAAAGAGAAACAGTAGGGGTGTCTGCCTGGCTTAGCTGGTAGAGCATGCAACTCTTGATCTCAGAGTTATGAATTCAAGCCCCATTTGGGTGTGGAATTTACTCCAAAAAAAAAATTCTTTTTAATTCATTAAAAAAAAAAACACAAAAAGAAGTGATAACCCGCCATCTAGGCTCATGAGGCAGAAGAGAAAGAAATAGGGGATAGTTTGGAGAAAAGTGTAGCTCAAAGAGACTTTCTGGGAATGGAGTTCAAGTCCCACCTTCTACAATGTAACCACATAGTATTTGGGAAAAGAGAGCTTCAGCCAGTGCCCAGGGCAAAGAAGAGATAGGCAACCAAGCCTTGGAGGAGCCACCTCTGGGGAGCCAGTCCTGCCTTCCTCTCTAGTCCTTCTCTCGCTCCACGTGGCTCCCTCACCAGAGATCTGGGCCAGGGAGAGGGCCCGAGGGAGAAGACGGCACAGACAAAGGAAAAATCCAGAAGTTATTGCCATCAAGAGAGCCATAAAAATGCTTTTAACTTGAATATATGGTCTGGTGAGGGGTGAGACCACGTGCGGGAGGAAATAACATGCAAATATGAGCCATCCTTTGTGTAAATAGCCTCACAGCATCCTCTCCATTTGCATGCTACACAGGCAGCCCTGGCGAGAATCTCTGCAGAGAACCCGGCGTTTAAGGGTCTCACAGGTTTCCTCTAAGCATCCACTCAAGGCTGGGAGGGAAATGCCGTAAAGTTTATCAGGTCCCAGCTCTTCTCAACCTTGGGTCTAAGGGAGAACGGAGAAGGAGAAGCGGCAGCGAGCAGGGGGAGAAGCACAGGGAGGAGCAATTTTGAGGTCAGCTCACCCCTTAGAGCTTTCAATTTTGTTCGTTTGCACTGTCCTGATTTCAGCTCAGATGTGCATTTTCCACCTTTGTGACACATCCACTCATTCCTGTAACAGGAAGGAGAGAAAGCCTGCAGGTGAAAAGCTGACAGATGCAGATCTGGGGGTAGCACAGCACTCCCAAGACAGCAGGGGGAAGGGGAGGATGCCTCCGGGACCCAAAGGGGCTTGGGCTAAGACAGGCCCCTTCTTTGCTGTTGCCTTGGCCCTTCCACCCCTGATAGTGTGATAGGAAGATTATTTTTTTTTTTTAAGATTTTATTTATTTGTCAGAGAGAGAGGGAGAGAGAGTGAGCGAGCATAGGCAGAGTGGCAGGCAGAGGCAGAGGGAGAAGCAGGCTCCCTGCTGAGCAAGGAGCCCGGTGGACGCTGAGATCATGACCTGAGCCAAAGGCAGCCGCTTAACCAACTGAGCCACCCAGGCGTCCCTGCTAGGAAGATTATATCTCTGGCTGTTCTGAGTGAATGCAGGGTCTCTCCAAAAGACAGGGTCCAATCAGCAACACATGGCTCCTGATCCCTCTCAGTCCTTGGGCCGTGGCTTCAGTGGATTAAAGCTTAAACAACCCTAAGAGAATTACACATCCTACTCCAGATCCGTGGATGAGCCTGACGCCAACAGAGGGGTCTGATCCCAAATGCTTTCAGACCCTGCAGATGGTTCCTCGAGCAACCAAACGTTCTCCATTGAGGAAAATAACCTTGTCCATTAGGAAGCCAGCAATCAGGCTTTCATATTTTGCTTCTTGCCAAATGTGAATTCCTCATTGTTAATTTCCTCTTCAGCTGTGTGCCGCTAACAAAGGAGAACTGTTCCCCTGGCTGCAAACTTCAGCTGGGTCTCTAGCTTCTTAATCTACTTTTCCATTTAAGACCGAAATGAAAGATGATGCTTGCAATGCCCTGTGTGGCTGAGCCCAGAGTGAGGAGAGTAAGGTGCTAGGGCAAGTCGGCTTCAGGTGGTGGTCATGCTCACGGCCAGGCGGGCGCCCCAACAGCCTCTCCTTCGTTTTAGCCCCATTGTCTGGGCATCCGTCATCTGCAGGAATTAAGGACCTGGAACATGAATCCTATTCAAGCACTAGTTTAAAGAAATTAGGAGAATCTGTTCTATTACACTTTATTTTAGTTTAGGTCCATTAAAGATTTTTTTTTTTTAATTTGAGAGAGAGGGAGGGAGATCACGAGTCGGGGGGCAGAGGGAGAGGGACAAGCAGGCTCCCCGCAGAGCAGGGAGCCCAATGAGGGGCTTGGGGCCAGTACCCCGGGATCATGACCTGAGCTGAAGGCAGATGCTTCACAGACCAGAGTCCCGATTTCAGTTGACTTCCAGATTGTTCTATCAAATACCAGACCCTGTTAGCTTGTTTCAGTACGCTCACATCTGCCTTAATCTGCCCAGCCCTGCTTTTGGTTTTGGGCTCAGCCCCACTTGGGGCTGCACATTCTGTGCAATGAAGTCAGTGTGAAAAGAATACACCACTAACATTTCAGCCCAGTATCCACTCGGCTGCCCCTTCTGCCCTTCTCGGGTAAACATACCAGGCAGGAGAAAAGCCCAGCCTCTGTCTCTGGCGACCCGGAGAAACCAGAGTGTGAGAGAGGCAGCATGGCGACAGCCCCCATACCCCTCTTTAACCAATGATCAACTATGCAAAGGAAGAAAGTGAGAACGAATTCTTGTTCTCCTAGAGTTCCTTGACCATGCATGTCCTGGCTGGAGCATTAGATCTGCAAGAAGCCTAAAGGTCATCTAGTCCCACCCCTTCCCCTGACAGATGAGGCAGCTGCAGCCTGGGGAGGGCAAGGGACTGGCCCAAGGCGTACAAATAGCAGCATGGCTCAGAACTCAGGGATCCCAGGCTCCATGCGCTGGGTCTTGCTAAGGGAAACCTGCACTGCTGGTTTGGTTTCTTTTTATTTCGGGGTAGGCTTTGGTAGGGCCAGTGTAAGAGGACAAAGCAATCCAAGGGGAAAGCTCAGAAACCAAGCGCAAACCATGCAGATGCAGTGGGCGATAAACCGGGTTGCACAGATGTCCACCCCCACGCTTAAGTAGGAATAAGAAAACCCTGAGCTTCTCTCAGCGGCACTTCCCCCTCTACTCCTCCGAAACTGGAGCTGAGGTCAGATCGTCACCCAACTCCTTGCAGGCACAGGAACCAAAGGGCGGATGAGAAGAGGGGAGCGAGAGCAGCCACGGAGGGTCAGATCAGATTCTTACCAAGTGCCCTATACACACTAATGGTGTGTTTCTGCTAAAGCCTGAGTAATGGGCTAAAGTCCACCCCAGGCCCAGGATTCAGTGACTTCATTTACAACAACATGTTTATTCCTGAGCTAATTCCTTGTTTACTTAAGTGATAACTATCCTCCTCATTAGGGCGCTTCAAAGACTCTGTGTTGAGCCTCCAGAGTAATAAACAGATACGACCTACTGTTGTGGTTCTCACGGTACTGTTGGAAGCCCTAGATTTTTTTTTATGCACCATTATATTGGTGCATAATATTGCTTAGTATTATTATATTGCTTAGTTATATACTGTTATCTTTTATATTCCAAGATGAAATCTATGTATGAAAAGAAGTCTGGCAATTTCATTAGCTTCCTCTCTGGTCTTCCTGCTACTTAGTCCTGCTTCTAAAAATCACCTGTGGGGGGTAAGGGGAGGAGTCGCCTGGTGGCTCAGTGGGTTACGTGTCTGCCTTCAGCTTGGGTCATGATCTCAGAGTCCTGGGATCAAGCCCCAGGTCCAGCTCCCTGCTCAGCAGGGAGTCTGCCTCTCCCTCTCCCTTGCCCCCACCCTGGTTCTCTCTCAGATGTATAGATAAAACCCTTTAAAAAATAAAAAATAAAAATCACTCTTGGGTTAACTTTCCTGGTATGCTACTCCATTGCCCATATACCTTCAGTGGCTCCCTATTACCTTAAGCAAGACAAGTGTTTTGCCCCTGAGGTATTTCTTTACTCTGCTTCCCATATAACCTACTTGTACCCCGAATGCAGCTATCATTCCTGTTCATGTGTTTGTTCATGGAAAACCTTTCTACGGGTTCCACTCTTGTCTGCGGAGATGAATCCCCCCCTCAGATGAAATCCCACCTCCTCCATGAAGCCCCCTCTGAGAACCCTGGCCCACCACTGATCCTTCGTTCATAGAAGTCCCAGTGCACGAATAATTTTCTGTATAACTCATTTGATACTTACATGTAGGACAAGGTTCAAAACCCAGCTCCTTTTTTTTTTTTTTAGGATTTTATTTATTTATTTGTCAGAGAGAGAGCGAGAGAGAGAGCGAGCACAGGCAGACAGAGGGGCAGGCAGAGGCAGAGGGAGAAGCAGGCTCCCTGCCGAGCAAGGAGCCTGATTCGGGACTCTATCCCAGGACGCCGGGATCATGACCTGAGCCGAAGGCAGCCGCTTAACCAACTGAGCCACCCAGGTGCCCCTGATCATTTTTTTTTTTTAAGTTTTTTTTTAAGGAATCTCTACACCCATTGTGGGGCTCCAACTCACTACCCGGAGATCAAGAGTCACTTGCTCTACCGACTGAGCCAGTCAGGTGCCCCAAAGAAGAATCATTTTTGTTTTGTTTTAAAGAATTTTTTTTTAATTTCTTTGAGAGAGCGAGGGTGCATGCACACGCACTCATGTATGTGGGGGGAGGACAAGAGACAGAGGCGGGAGGAGAGGGATCAGGGATCCAGTTTCAAGCTGACTCCCCGCTGAGCACCGTGCGGGTGCGTGTGCATGCGGGGTCTCAGGACCACCCCGCCCCCACCTGCCAAATCAGGACCTGCCCTGGAATCAAGACTTGGTCGCTCCACTGACCGAGCCACCCAAGCACCCCAAGAATAGTGATTTTTGCACAATCACTCCATCCAAGCACTTTTGAATGGATTATCTCACTGAATCTTTAAAAGAACTCTAAGAGATAAGCAAAACTCAAGCTCCCTCAGCGAGATGGAGGCAGCAGGAACTTGCCTGAGGTTCATCTGAATCCAAAGCCCCGGACTTCCCCACAGACTGCCAGTCTCAAACCAGCTTCCATGGGAATCCTGTCCCAGTGCCAGGCCTGCTGGTCCCCGAGCCAACAGAGTGGTTCCGTCTGTTCAGTCTTCGATGACATCGGTAATAAAGGGCAATGCTCACGGCCCTCCCTCCAGCCCCACCTCTGCCCTGCCTCCCTCCTATTTAATCTGCCTGCCTTATCCTACCCACTTCCTTCCACACATCTCCTTATCTGAATTAGGACCTTTTTTTTTTTTTCCTTTAGGACTATTTTTCAACAAGCCCTTTGCCGCTCTACGTCCTCTTGTCTATAGAAATCCTTTTGGGCTTGAACTTCTCTCCAAGAGCTCTGGGAGATGAAAACCCTTACCCTCCTATAAATTCTGCGGATCCCATGCCTGGTGACTGCCTTTGGACATGGACAGACGCCCTGTCTCCTGGAGCCATACCTTCTGGTGTCCGATCAGTGGGGCAGCTCTGGTTTGGAGGCTCCCGAAGGACAGGACATGGGATTTTCTCTGACTGCTTGGGGCCCCAGGGGTGCTGCTAGTGTGGAGGCACATTCTGGTGGTTTCCGAACTCTGTTGTGTACAACCCAGGGCTCTTGTTCTCAGTAAATACTTCCTTCCCCTTTATGCAGAATGCTGCCCTGTGTTTACTTACAGTGCCCATGCTTGGTCCAAGAAATGATACATGTGGCTTGGGCTTTTCGGGTCAGGAAATAGCACATGTCCAATGTTCACCCCAAGGTGCCCTGTGTTCCTAGAGGAAAAGGGCACCTATCACTGCTAGACTTGCAAAAAAAAAAAAGATCAGGGACTTTGTTTTAACCAAACACATCTCTTCCAGGGCTTGCCCTGACTTCCTGTGTTCCTGAACATTCCTGAAACCTCAAGCAGCAACTAATCTGAAACTCCAGACTCGGGGAGCCTGGGTGGCTTAGTGGGTTAAGCCTCTGCCTTTGGCTCAGGTCATGATCTCAGGTCCTGGGATCGAGCCCTGCATCGGGCTCTCTGCTCAGCGGGGAGCCCGCTTCCCCCTCTCTGCCTGCAGCTCTGCCTCCTTGTGATCTCTCTCTCTTTCTCTCTCTCTCTCTCTCTCTCTCTCTCTCTCTGTGTCAAAAAAATAAATAAAATCTTTGGAAAAAAAAAAAGAAACAAACTCCAGACTCTTCAGCTTTGCCCTCCCGTCTGCTGAATCCTATGCCACGCAAATTCCCTCTGCGCCTCTGGGATTTAGAGATAAGCAGGTGAAAATAGCCTCATCCTCACTGCCCGACAGCCTCGACAGCCTCGTGCCTGGGGAAGAGCCAAATGGCAGTGGTTTAGATGGTCGCTGTAATCCTCAGTACCCTGGTCTCCTCTATTTCTCGCTTCCCCCTGGGTTAGGAGAGGCCATGTGATTCTTCCGGACAAGGAACCATGAACAGAGGTGTGTTACTTTCGGGCTAAAACACCTAATTTCCAAGGCTTGACTGTCCAGCACTGGCATTGGCTGCTGGAATGTTCCACATAGCTTAAAGGACAGATAGGAAACCTTTCAGGCTTTGAGATCCATACTGCAATTATTCAGCTGTGCCGTAGTATAAGAGCAGTCATAATACTGCAAGTAATAATGTATTACTTGATAATACATTAACAAGTAAGGACGACTGTTCCAATAAAACTTTATTTATAAAAACGGGCAAACAGGCAGTGCCCCCCACCAACCCCTCCCCCCCCCCCCCCCCCCCCCCCCCCCCCCGCCCAAGGGCTAGAGTTTACTAACTGGGAGATGGTAGAAACTCGCACAGTCTGGGTCATCAAGTCGTTACCCAGAGGGCAGTTCTTAAAAGTGACCAAACTGCGGCAAACTTTGTATTGTTGAGACTTTAGGATTGTACTTGCTGGAACATAGCTCAGCCAGACCTAATTTTCTTAAAAAGATTTTTATTTATTTATTTGACAATGTGAGTGAATGAGAGAGAGAGAGCACAAGCAGGGGGAGAGGGAGAAGCAGGCTCTCCACTGAACAGGGAGCCCAATGTGGGGCTCGATCCCAGGACCCCAGGGTCAGGACGTGAGCCTAAGGCAGATTTTTATTTATTTATTTGACAGAGATCACAAGTAGGCGGAGAGGCAGGCAGAGAGAGAAGGGGAAGCAGGCTCCTCGCTGAGCAGAGAGCCGGATGTGGGGCTTGACCCCAGGACCCTGAGACCATGGCTTGAGCTGAAGGCAGAGGTTTTAACCCACTGAGCCACCCAGGCACCCCAAGGAGCCTTCTTATCTCCTCTATCACCTATGATTGTTAGTTCAGATCAGAGTTGCTGTCTGAGGTCATGGAAAAGAGAACAAGAGAGCCAGCTCTGTTTGTGAGAGACCCATGTTGGTAAGGGGCGGGGGGCACAGAGCTCCCCCAGCAGAGTTAAAGGGAGAGGCACGGAGGGGAGAAGGGTGAATCACGTCCACAAAAAAATCAACCTGTTGAACCCACAGTGCCTTGTTTGGAGATATATACGTACAAAAGTAAATGACAAGGAAAAGCAAGGGAATGATGAATGCAAATGTGAGAATTATGGTCTGGGGGGAAAGGAGGGTATGGTTTTGGGGAGGCTCATGTGAGAGTTTTCAAAGGTACCAGTCTTGGACATCTTGGGTTCTGTGTTGGATACATGGGTGATCGTTCATCATTCCTCAAACCGTGCGTGGGTTATACACAAACTCTTGGAGTGTGATATATTTCTTAAAAAAAAAAAAAAAAAAGGTGGGTCAGGTAAGAAGGTTGTCGTAAAACTTGAAGTCAGCACCTGCCACAGCAACGGACCAGCTATGTTTTGAACGCAAGAGTGTGGCTACAGAGGCCAGTTCCGTGCCCGCCAACTTGTAGACCGTCGAGAAAAAGTGGCTGGGAGCCTGAGTCCAAGCCGACAATTGAAGGCCCCTCAGAAGGAGACCCTTCCTTAGAAAGTTGTCTCTCTACCCTGCCTTTCTCTCCGCCTTGGCAAAGACCCAGCCTCCGGTGTCCCTTGGAAAGGTTGCAGGAGACTCACCTACCCTGAGGTACACCTGGCAACGGAAGGCGGGGCCGCCTTATCGCAGGGCCCTCCCAGGACAGGGCCCACCCGTGCTGCTTTTAGGAAATGCCGTTAATGATGCTGGGCGTGGTATGGCCTTTGTCCCTTGGGGGACATGGGACATTTGGTGAAAATGTAATCTGGTGTAAACCAGCAGGAACTCATCCCTGTGGAATGGCTTTGACCTTTCTGCTACTTTCAACAACCCAGACTGGCTTTTCTATCTTTCTAGTAACACCGACGGAGGAGAAAAGGTGGATGCCAGGGGGCAGGCAGGGACAGAAACTAGATTCTGATATTTAAGAGCACCAGCTTGGGGGGCAAACACAAGCAGCGGAGTCCAGAGCTCAGTTCCACCCCGGGCTAGCCGAGTGACCTTGAGCAAGTCACTTACCCTCTCTGACCCTGCTTTTCTCACTTGCTAATTGGGCATAGGCACAGTCCCTATCACCTAACAACACCTCACCGGGTTGTTAAATAAAGTAATTACCTTATTAAATAAGGTAATTCAAACAAAGGATTTAACACAGAGTTGGGTTCATAGTACATTCTCAATAGACAGTAAATCTCAGTAATCGCAGAGAACTGGGATTTGCCTGGAGTAGAGAGAGCACTTCTGTGCCAGCCCCCATCCTCTTTAAGGAGAAAGATGAGAAAAAAAAAATTGGTGCTTCGAAGTAACAAGGTCTTCCTAACCCACTCTATATAGTAGAACTGCATCAATTTTCACTGAAAAGTGGTAGCACAACTTATGTTGTGGGAAGCACACAAAAGCGAGCCCTGGCATCAGAAGTCCGAGACAGGGAAAGGGAGCCGTCCCACCGGTCAGCACCTGAGCCCCCCTTCCTGGGCTGGCCCTTCCAGCCTCAGCCAGCTGCCCGGTGGGGTGGGCCTTCATGCTGCCTTCTCATCCTGGCACGGGCATCCTTCCCACCCTCCCTCACTTTCTCCCAACTTCTTTCTGCTTCTCCTGGCCACCTGTCCCTTGTCCTGGCAACTTGAAGCAATAGGGAAATAAGAAATACGAAGATACCAAGAGAGCTGGTACCCCCTTCCCCCCAAGGGGGGCTCACTCATGTTCAAGTGCCCCCAGTGGAAATCCCAGTGCCCTTGACAGCCCTTGTGTGGACAAGGCAACTACTCCAGCAGGAAGGAAGGAGGCATGTGGTAGGGGGTAACCGCGAGGTTCTGGAACTAGACCCCAGCCCATACCACCTCTTAACTACTGTGACCTTGAGGAGGTTCCTACCCTCCCGTGTGCCTTACCTGCCTGGCACATGACAC
Organism: Mellivora capensis; assembly: GCA_004024625.1. Lineage (NCBI taxonomy): Eukaryota > Metazoa > Chordata > Mammalia > Carnivora > Mustelidae > Mellivora > Mellivora capensis. The sequence continues at coordinate 409,722 of PISX010000021.1, read as the reverse complement.
GGAACTCTGGATTGTTGTGAAGATCGAAATGAGTTCGCTGACATTAACCTCCTAGAAAGGAGTGTGGCTCGCAGGGAGTGCTTCGTAGGGGGCGGTGGTTTGCTGTGGTTCTGGCTGCTGTCCCCTGTCTCAGCACCCACTCCCCGACTCACATTCACAACATCCTTGGGAGCCGCCCGAGGAAATACTGGTGAGAGCGTCTCTCTTCCAGGTCTTGGCTCCATCTGTAGCTCAGACCATTGATGGAATGGGGATTTTCTTCCTTCTGAGGCTACTACTGTTTGACTTGTTACTAATGGGCATGTTTTTATTGCCGTTTTACCTGCCGCACATTGTCCTCTCAGATTAAAATAATGATACCTTCGGTTAATAATACCTCGCACTTGGAGAGTTGCTTTCATCCCAGCAGCTCAAAGCCCTCTACAAACATGACCTCATTCATTCTCCCTGCTCTCCCAGGACAGGGACACTCCCGCGTTAACTGGCCCGAGAAAGGGAAGCCTTACCCTCATTCCTCTCCAACCAGATTCTCAGAAGCCAAACTATTGACAGAGCATTTCCACCTCAAAGCATGGCCACAGATCAGAGACAGAGGTCTGTTGCTCTCCCTCTCGCTGTCCAGAGTGGCCTTACACCCACAGAACCAGAGTCCCTCCGGCTTGGGGGCTCAGTCCTCCATGCCTTGCCCAGGAGCCCACGGCTGTGATACTGGTACCTGCAAACAGTAAACATTAAAGAAACGTTTGGAATAAACTGCCTTGATAGCCAGGTTGGGGAGGGGGTAGAAAAAAAGATTTGGCAATTTTGGTGTTTTCAGGACGCTTCTCTTCCTGGAGAAGTTCTTCATTCAGACCCAAGGGCTCCTGCGGTCTGAAAGGCCTCTGCCCAGGTAAATCCTACTACTTCTGGTCGTGGCATGCTTGCCACCTGTATGTACTTGTGAAAACTGGAGCCCCACAATGACAGTACTTCCTTGTTCTGGGGCTGTTTGTGGCCTGAGCTCCCTGGCAATACATGCAGCTGTCTGCTTACTTTTGTTTTCACCTTGCAATCACTGGAAGGGAAGGGCTGCAAGCCATACTTGACTCTCCAGCCACACTCTAGGGCTCAGCTGGCGTGCACTTCATTATGGCAAAAGAAACAGTCAAAAAGCTGACTCCTTCCCCTTTAAAATAAACAAACAGGGGCACGTGGGTGGCTCAGTCGGTTAAGCGTCTGCCTTCAGCTAAGGTCATGATCCCGGGGTGCTGGGATGCAGCCCCACATCAGGCTCCTTGCTCAGGGGGAGCCTGCTTCTCCCTCTGTCTCTGCCTGCCGCTCGCTCCCCCTACTTACATGCACGCTCTCTCTCTCTTTCTCTCTGTCAAATGAATAAATAAAATCTTTTAAAAAATAAACAAACAAGCAAGCAAACAAACAAAAAGACTAACTAAACGCAACAAGCTCATTATAATGCCCGAGGCCGTTTTTCATCAGTACATAATCATCGGGTGTAATTTTCCCCTTATTTATATTTTATTTTTTATGTGGCCAAGTTTTCTTAGAGACTTACATGCACTTTAGGCAAAGTCAAAATAGAACCAGGGCTTGCTTTCTTCTAACCTTCTACTCTGCAGACCCTTAACTAATTTCAACATACCGTGGGATTGATATTTCAGATGCAAAAACTTACCAAGTTTTTCAGAAACAAATTCTAACAGTGAATCCCTAGCAATATTTACCTTCCAAACCTCTCTGTCCCTTCCTCAGTCCACCTAAACTCCTAGTTCTTTCCCCACGCCTACAGTTCCCAGACACAGCCCTGAAGGTAAAACCCTTTTTTTTTTTTTTAAAAGATTTTATTTTTAAGTAATCTCTACACCCAAGGTGGGGCTCAAACTCACAACCTCAACATCAAGAGTCACACGCTCTTCCTACTGAGCCAGACAGGCGCCCCTGAAGGTCACATCCTTATCCAGAATATGGAAGCTCTGCACACATAAACAAATCTTGTTTTCAAATGGTTGGGGTTGAGAGCCAATGTTGGTATAGAAAGATTTTTTTTTTCCCCGAGACTTTATTTATTTATTTGAGAGAGAGAGAGAGCAAGGGTTGGGAGGGGCACAGGGAGAAGCAGACTCCCCCCCCCCCCCCAGCAGGGAGCTGGACAAGGGGCTCCATCCCAGGACCCTGGGATCACCGGAGCCGAAGGCAGATGCTTAACTAACTGGGCCACCCATGCGCCCCTAGAAACACTACTTTGAGAAAGATGGTAGATATGAAAACTTCAGCGAGGTCCGGCAATTTCAGAAAAGGAAAATTTCCGGGCTTGGCATATTAACGACTGAGAAAGTCATTCATTTTTCCTCCTTGCAACTAAGCTTCGCCTATGCTAACATCAGTTTACATATTCCGAGAGCAAAGTTTTTGGTCCAATAACCAGGAAGAGAGTGTTCGGCCTTTGGGGAGGATAGTGACTGAAAGGAGGCAGAAAGCGGGTACCTTGTATTTCAATAACAGGAGAAAAAAAAAAAAGTAGAGCCGCTTGAAAGTTTTTAAAAGAAATAAACAGTTTTGAGACTTGCGCAGCTGCAAAGCCTCTGTCTGTTTTCTATTTTGATCATTCTGCTTCTCGAGATGACCACATCTTTCAGAGGAAATGAGTCAAAGCCACTCTGTCTTGCTTTTCCAGCTGAGCATGTTCAGTTTCAATGAAGTAATGAATGAACTTGGCCGCACCACCCCCAAGCCTACAACAGCAAACACAGGGCCCTCGGCCAATCAGCAGACACTCCAGGTTTTCAAGTTGAGTTCAAACGGGCCCCCGGGAAGCCAATCAGCGCGCGCGGCTCCGCCCCAAACTCCCGGCCGCGGCCAACCAGGAGCCGGGGCGAGCCAAAACACAGCGGCCGACCAATGCCGGGCAGCCCCACGGCGCCGACCTCCGCCAATGGGCGCGGCCGGGCGGAAAGAGAAACAGTGCGGGCCGCAGGCCGCAGGATTCGAATCGAACGTCCGCACCCGAGCCGGGCGCAGGCCGAGCGGCGCGGGCCAATCAGCGGCGGCGGCTCGCGGCCCCCGAACGTTGGACACCAGCCCCGCCCCGCGCCGTTGTTTGTGGTGTCGGCGGCCGCGGGAGCCGGACCGGGACACTCGCCGGGCGGGCGGCGGGCGGCGGGCGGCGAGGGTCCGGAGGCCGCGGGCGGGCGGCGGCGAGCGCGAGCCGAGGGCGGCCGGCCTCCCGCGGCCGCCGAAGCCATGTCGGTGAACATGGACGAGCTGCGGCACCAGGTCATGATCAACCAGTTCGTGCTGGCCGCGGGCTGCGCGGCCGACCAGGCGAAGCAGCTGCTGCAGGCGGCCCACTGGCAGTTCGAGGTGCGCGCGGGCCGAGGCCCGGGGGTCGGGGCAGCCGGGCGGGGGCGGCCGGCCGCGCGCCGCCGGGACGGGGAGCTCTGTGTGTGTCGCCGCCCGGCCTGGCGGTCGGCGGCCGCGCGGTGTGGCGTGGGGCGCGGGCCCGGGGGCGGCGTGGGGGGAGCCCTGCCGGCGACACCCCCCCCCCACCAGCCACCGGCGCGCGGCCCGGGGACGCCCCCTGACGCGCCGCGGGCCGGGCCGGCCGAGGGGACGCGGCGGAGGAGCCCGTGCTGGCGGGGCCGGGCCGGCCGGGCGCTGGTGGGAGGGGGGCTTCCCGCCGCGGCCCCGTTAACCGCCGCCCTGCCGCTGTGCTTGTCCGCAGACCGCCCTGAGCACGTTCTTCCAAGAAACCAACATTCCCAACAGCCACCACCACCACCAGATGGTAAGTGGGTCCGGGCGCCGGCGGGCGGGCGGGGAGCGGGGGCGTCCTCCGCGGCCCGCAGCGCGCCGGGGGCGAGGGCGCGGGCCGGGGGCCGCTGTCAGCCGCCGGCGGTGACAGCCATGTTGCCGGGGAGCGCCGCGCCGCGATGTAAACAAAGAGCCAAAATGTCTTCCAGGAAAGAGCGGCTCCCGGGGCCGGCTGGCTCGCCCAACTTCGTGGCGCGGCCCCGGGGCTGCCGGACCCTCGAGCGCGGGCCTGTGCCGGGCGCGCTCCCCGCGGCCAGCGGGCGGGGCGGCCGGGCAGGGGCCGGGGGCCGCGGGTGGGGAGGGGGCGCGGATGAAAACCACCGTCTGGGGGGCCTGGGCGCCCTGAGCGAAGGGCCCCGGGGGCGCTGGGGGCTGGGGGAGTCTGTGGACGCGGGGCCCCCATCAAACAACCCCGCTCTGCAGGGAACAGGAAAGGGACAAATCCACCTTGGCTCCGGGAGCTAAGCTCTACCCTGAGAGCCCCGCTCCCTCTTTCCTGTTGTTGGAAAAGGGACAGGCCCCGAGTGTGGAGGAGGGTCGGATTTTGACGAGATAAGGACAAGAATTTGCATTTAATCTCAGCGTGTGAAGACACAGAAAGTACAGGAAACAGAGCGGTTTGGGTCTGGGTGTGCTTTCTTCTCTTTTCCAGGCTGGCCCCCTCGGCCTGAGCCTTTGCCCTCCTGGCCAGTGGGGTGTCCTGCTTTCCAGGGGCACCCGGACCTGGCTTTCACTTCAGAGGCTTGGATGCCTTCCCCTCCCTTCCCCACCCCCACTAGTTACCTATTAGCTCTGCTGGGGGAGGAGGGACAGGGCTCCACCATGGGGATTGTAAAACATTATTCCCCAGGAGATCTGTTGTGTCTTTCCGATTGCATTTTTGGCATTTTTAAAAAAAGATTTTATTATTTATTTGACAGAGATCACAAGTAGGCAGAGAGGCAGGCAGAGAGAGGGGAGGAAGCAGGCTCCCCACTGAGCAGAGAGCCTGATGTGGGGCTTGATCCCAGGACCCTGAGACCATGACCTGAGCCAAAGGCAGAGGCTCAACCCACTGGGCCACCCAGGTGTCCCGTATTTTTGGCATTTTTAACACTTGGTGTCCTTACCCATGGCTCCCTTCTCCGTGCTGCTGCCTTTCCTGGAGAAGCTGCACGAGGTTCCCGTGCTGTGTCTTGTCCTTGGTGCCCTGTTTTCATCTAGTTGCAAAGGACAAGTAGAAGGGTCTATCTTGACCTTTTAAACAGCTCTTCACTTGGAATGGCTGATGCTGTATATAAACCAAAAGAGAAAAACATTAGAATACAGTGGGAGAACTGTGGGAGCTGCAGGGATGTGGCGGCGAAGGCCAGGTTCCTCGTAAACCGAGAGGGGTCATCTCTAGGAGACCCTCCCCTGCACTTGAACATGGGGAGAGCGCTGGCTCCCACCGTGCAGCAGAGCCTAGGAGCACCCGGGCTCCCAGCTCTCTAAAGAGCCTTGAGGTTCCGTGCACCAGCTTGTAGCCATTCGAAAAAGCCCAGGGGCTTCCAGCACAGCCATTCTGTGATGCTGTGAAAAGGGAGGCTGACCCAGGAGAACTGGGACTAGTGGCCCCTTTAGACCTCGTTATACCTTCTCTGCAAATCCCAAGGGGTTATAATCTTTTCTTCTTTTTTAAATTTGTGTAAGTAATCTCTATACCCCACGTGGGGCTGGAACTCAGGACCCCCAACATCAAGAGTTGCATGGTTTTCCAACTGGGCCAGCCAGGCGCCCAGGGATTATAATCTTTTAAAGCTTTCCTCAAGGCAGGTTTTGTAACATAATCCGTGTACCCATTGCGTACTTCATCAGCACAGTGGAGAATGCCATTCCTGCCCTCAAGGAGTCTAATTTTTTGAGAGAATAAATCAAAGGAAAAAAGTTAAAAAAGAACAAGAGAACAGTAGTGGCAAGATGGCAACACCAGAAGTGACCCCAGGGCATGAGTAACTAATAGACTATCCGGTAAATTACTGTACAGTCACGCAGTTGGAGGCATCTTCTTCCCAGGTGGGGTGGGGAGGCATCTGGGTTGAATTTGGGGGGGGGGGGGGGGCGCTGAGAAGAGGAGTGAGGCCCTGGCTTGGAAGGAGGGTGCAGTGGACATGGTGTGCTTTAGGGCTGGCAAACTCCCGTCTGTAGTTGTTAGAAGCGAGGAGCTGGAGGGGTTTTGCAAGCATCTGGCTCAAACCCCAGCTTTTCACCAAAGTAGAGCGCCCGTCGGAGAGGTTAAGGAACTTGCCCGAGCTCACAGGGCTGGGTGGGCACAGGATGCTCCCGGTCCAGGAGAGGCAGGCCATTCTCTGCTGTCGGGCTGTGGTTGAGACAGGCTTCACTGGCGTGGCCAACTGGGGAAGTCACGATGCTGTGATGCAATTGGCCTCTGCCCCCACCCCCCATTCATTGTTTCCTGCTGCCGAGAAGTCAGCCCCCGGCTGGGGGGGCTGGGGGGGCGGGGAGTGGTGGAGGGAGGAGGGAAGTGGTCTGGGTGGGGCCAGGCCTGCTGGGACTCTGGTGGCCGCCCCCCCCCCCCCCCAGGAAGACAATGGTTGCAGCTCCCCAGCTGCTGAGAGGGCCCTGGCCCAGTTAACAGGACAGATTCGCCTCCCTCCCCATTTCTGGCTGGGATTTCACTGCAGAGCTGTGAAAAGCTCCCTCTGCGAGGTGAAGAGCCATAGAATCTTGCTCCCCCAGCCCCGTGCCTGGGGGAGGGGCTGGTGTTGCTAAAATTAGGAGAAATTCAAAGAAGGACTCCTGTGGCTTCCTGGGAAAGAGAAAGCTGCCGTGAGGTCAGAACAGGCTTTGTGTAGGCCTTGCTCTCTGCTGCCTCTTCCCGTGGTCGTGGTCGGGTGAGAGAGTTCTAGGTGGCACCCCCTGGCCCCACCGAGCTGCTGGGGGTAGGGGGCGGGCTGTCATCCCCCGTGTTCTCAGGGAGCGCCACCATACAGTGCCCTACTCCAGGCCTTGCTCCTCCCAGCTGGGGTCCCTGATCAGAAAGGGTGGGGGATACTGGAGAGTTTGGGGGAGTTTCCCTTCCAGGGTCATGGCAGAAAACAGATGTTGGGGTGCTTGTAAGTACCCCCCAGGAGGAGGGTTGAGGGGACAGAAGAGGCCGAGACTCTGCCAGCACCCCACCAACACATCGTGGGGGAGATGTGGGGACACAGAAAACCCCAATCCCTGCTTTTTGTCCTTGGGGAGCCCAGGCGTAAAGTGCAGATGAGTCAGAGTGGGCTAGAGATCGAAGAGCTGGGGCCCACAGTTCTCGGGGGCCCTCACCACCCTGGGGGTCCGAGCCCAGGAATCCCCTCTTCACAGCCTGTAGTCTCGGATGGTGTGTTTTGGCCTCAGTTTCCTCATCTGTGCCCGGGCATCGACATACTGAAGACAGAGCCTCCAGGGCCGCTGGCTGGGGCCGAGTGAGCCCAGATGCCGCAGGTCCTCCTACGTTGGCAGAGGAGGGAGACCCTTGGGTCTGGCCGCCTTCCTTTGACCGAGGGCCTCGGAAAGCCTGAGGGATTACTGAGGGAGCCAGCTGGTTTCTAACCCAGGCCGAGGCGCTAAGCACCCGTGTCCTGGGCTGCTCTCTCGTGTCCTCACTTGAATCCGACACCCTGGCTTCTGGTCGCACTTAACCCTTTGCTGTGGATGCTCTTCTGGGCATCCCCACCCCGCATGCAGGAAACACTCTGGTTTTGGTAAAAAAAAAAAAAAAAAAAAAAAGTGTCGGGGTTTGTCCTTCTTTTTTGTTTGTATTGGCTGGGGGTGAGAAGGGTGCTTCTGTCCTGTGGAAGCTGCCCCTGGACTGGCAAACGGGAATGGAGGCGTGGCCGGCCTGGGTGGGCCCCACCCTCAGCCCCGTGGGCCCACAGGGCACGATGGCTCAAAGTTGGGGGCTGTGTGCTGGTCCCCTTTCCGACACCTGTGTTCTCTCCCAGCAGATGTGCACCCCCAGCAACACACCTGCCACACCACCCAACTTCCCTGACGCACTGGCCATGTTCTCCAAGCTTCGTGCCTCCGAGGGCTTGCAGAATAGCAACAGCCCCATGACGGCTGTGGCCTGCTCCCCCCCTGCGAGCTTCAGCCCCTTCTGGGCCTCGTCCCCACCCAGCCACCAGGCCGCCTGGATCCCGCCCTCCTCCCCCACGGCCCACAGCTTCCACCACCTGCACCACCCGCAGCCCACGTGGCCCCCCGGAGCACAGCAGGGGGGCTCCCAGCAGAAAGCCGTGGCTGCCGTGGATGGCCAGAGATGAGACTGGATGCCGCCAGGCGCTGGGCTGGAGCTGGGGCGTGGGGTGGGGGGGCAGGCCAGGGTCGTGGGGACACAGGAGGGCCGGGGTGGGGGGAGCTGGGGTGGGTGGGGTTTCCTGAAGAGCGCACTGGAAGATTTTATAAAAGAATTTTTGTGGGTGGGGGGATAGTAAACTTCCTGAGCCACTTGGGTCCTTCAGGAGTTTCTCTTCAGACAAGTTTTTTTCCTCTTTTTAATATATAACTATAATATATATGACTATATAAATATAACTAATGTTATGTGAAATGAGGCTGGCTGACTGCGGTGTTGGGGTCAGCAGGGAAGGCCCGGAGTGTCTCCTTGGGCCAGCACCCCCTCCTCCACCACCCCTCGTCCCAGGGCAGGTGCTTGGAAGCCAGGTGGGGTGATCCTGCAGCCCTGAGGGCTCCGCTGACTGCCTCTCGGAGGTCACGCCTTCAGGAATCAAGAGGACCATCGTGGATCCACTGCGAGGAGTCCCACAGCAGGGGCTCCCAGAAGCGCCTGGCGGCCAAAGGTGTGGAGGCACTGGCCATCACCAGTGCTCCCCACCTGGACTTCATGGCTGGCTCCTCAGTGGCCCCGAAGCTCTGTGTGTCTCCCGGTGTCACCTGTCGCCAGCCGGATGTACGGGGCTGGTGCCAAACTAAAGAGCTGGCTTGGGTCAGGGGCTGAGGCTCTGTCTAGCGGGGGTCCTGCCTCTCCCACTGTGTGTCTCACCCGAGTGGATGGCAGAGTGGAGAGCTTGACTTTGGATTTACTTCCCAAATCAATCATCTCACCAGGGTGAAATTTTAATTTAAAAACTTAAAAGAGACTTTTCTAACTTCCCTGGTTTGCGGTTCCTTTTTTTCCTAGGTAGGAACAGGGGTCCCCTTGGGAAGGGGGGGTGGGGCTTCAGTGCGGGGGTGGCTGGTCCGGGTATTCTGACCAGGGGTGTCGGGACCAGGGTGTTGATAGGACCAGCTGAGTATGGGAGGAAGAGGAGGGCCTGGGTCTGACTGGCTTCTGTGACCCTCTCCCTTTCTTGGCCCTTGCGGTGTGGCCCACCACAGGCTGGCACTTTGCCCTGGAGCCTTTGCCTTGTCTGCAGTGGGGGAAGCTGCTCCCCCAGAGGCCCCAAAGCATCTTCCCACTGGGCCGGTCCCTTCTGTCCCTATCCTCAGTCCCTGGGGCTAGCCTGGCCCTCACTTCGTGTTGAGTGGCCATCCCCCAGAGGTCAACCAAGGCTGTCCAGGATCCACAGAGACCGGGTGGGTCCCAAAGGAGCTGGCTTCCTTTCCCTTCCCACCTTCCCCACAGCCTCCAGCCATTGGAATGGAGGCGGTGTTGGTGATTCCTGACCCAATGGGGCCTTTGCTCAAACGATTCTCAACCGGGTGGTGGATGCTTTTTTTTTTTCTTAAAGCTTTTTGTTTGGCACAGACTGTGAGAGAGAGAGAGAGAGGAAACACAAGCAGGGGGAGTGGGAAGGAGAAGCAGGATTCCCACCCAGCAGGGAGCCTGATGTGGGGCTCGATCCCAGGACCCTGGGATCATGACCCGAGCTGAAAGCAGATGCTTAAGGATTGAGCCACCCAGGTGTCCCAGGAGGAATGCTACCTTGTACCCCTCTGCGCCCTAAGACCCCTAAAATACGCATGTGCTTGTGTGTGTGCGCGCGCATGCGTGTGCGTTGTGGGGAGGGGGCTTGTTCTCTCCCTCCTCAGCAGCCAGAGCCCTGTGATGGACCCTGCTGTAGACTGGGGCTGGAGGGGCTGGAGGTTCATAGCCTGAGGGGGAGTGACACCTGAGAGGAGCCCTAGGGAGCGTGCCAGGCTACCTCCTCCAGCCTCGCCTGCACAGTGGCCCCTGTGGAGCCGAGCAGCACCTGCCAGCGGTGCCCCCTCCCTCTGCCCCCTGCATGGGATGGTTTCCTCTGAGGCTGGGTTAGTCCTTCCAGTTTTGTTTCCTGGTTGGAAACCCCTGGGCCGCCTCCTGGCCTCACCCCTAAGCCAGCCCACCTGTGCTTTCCGGGGCTGCGAGGGGAAGTCCCTGGAGGGCCCGTGGGCGGCCACGCTGGGACCACAGCCTGGGGAGGGTGGGCGGCCTGGCCCAGGTGCGAGGATGGGGGCTGGCCTGTGTTGCTTGGGGAATGTCCTCCACTCCCCGTCCTTGTCTGGGCGTGGGGGAGGCCTGGGCACGGAGGGCTGGGCTGTCCTCCTGCTCCTCCTTGCCAAGCTGGTGAGTTTGGATTCTAGGCCAGGGACACTGAGCCAGGAACCTGCTGACATCTCTCAGGCTGGGTGAGAAACGGAGCCTGAGCAGGAGCAGAGGGGCTGGAGCTGGCTCTCCTGCTCGGGGAGAGTAGGGCGCCTGGCGTGAGACCTTCCTACCAGAAGATGGAGGGGATCTTGGCCCATGGGGAAAGCAGGGGAAACACCACCCCCGCCCGTAGGGAACACCTGCCCCACCCCCATGACACCCTCCTTTGCCCACACGGGACTGGGGAGAAACCCTCTTCTGGGCAGTTTCCTGCCACACTTTCGTGTGTGATTTGTCACCCCATCCCCTCCCACCTTAAAGTGAGTCTCTTGTGTGAGACATCCCTTCCCTATGTTGGGGTGACGAGGAGTGGGGCTGGGGGCCTCCCAAGAGAATAGACCTGAAGACGCTGCTTCTGTGACTTCAGAGGCCTCAGGGGGAGGGCGGTTCTCCCTTGTCCCCGGGGCCCCAGGGGGGTCTGGGGGCTCATCCCATACCTGCCGAACTCAGCCACCACCCCTCGCTCCTCTGTCCCCTCAAACCTGCCAAGACCTTTAGCGCAAAGGACTTGGGATAGCAGTGAACCGTCTTGCCTCTTGGGGGCCAGTGGAGCCCAGCAGGCTGGAGCAGTACAAAGGCTAGGCCTCCGGGCTGCTGGGCAAATGGCAGTCCCCCCCCCCCCCCGCTAAGCCCCTCCCGACACACTTCTGCTCTCACTTCTTTTCACTTTCTGGGGAGGGGGAAGGGGAGCAGGGAACCAGCCTAGGCCAGGCAGTGGCCAGGTAGTCCCTCTCTGCCCCCGCAGCAGCCACTCAGGGGTAAGCTGTAGAGGACAGCAGCCAGAAACCTTCCCAGGTGGCTGGGGCCCTGCTCCCCGAGGGATGTGCCAGGAATGCCCCAGTGGGCCAGGCCACCCTGTAGGCCAGCAGCTTTGGGGTCCCATGGAGGTCAGGAAAGAGCCCGCAGGGGTGAGAGCAGCTCCTACCGTGGCCTACCAGCCCCGGCTCTGGGGTCTGGCCTCAACAGCTTCTTTTGAAGCCCCACACCCTTGGAGGGTTGCTTCACCCGTTTTGGGGAGTGGAGGGTGGTGGTCTCATTCTCACGCTACAAGTCCAACCTGTTCTCCAACTGAAGGCTGGCCACCTGGATCGGGGGGTGGTCTGGTGGGGCCTGGCCTGCAGGGCCCCCTACCCTTTCACTCTGTCTTCCCGAGCCAAGATCACAGAAGCCTCGCTGCCCCAAGCTTCTTCCTAAACATTTATTAATACCTTTGCTCACTGAGCAGTGGTGGACCGTGGTCCCCGGGTGGGCTCCTCGGGCCCCTCCCCGGGGGGCATGTCCATGTGCATCTCCATCTCGCTGGGGCTGGGCGGGTGGGCCGCGTTGAGCTGGGCGAGGCGCCCCTCGGATGACAGGGGTCTGTCTGTCCGCAGGCGAGGGGGAGCTGTGAGACATGTGAGACATGGGGGGCTGAGGTGGCTCTCTTCCACGCCCCACATCCCCCGCAGCCCACCTGGCCCGAAGCGCCGGCAGCACGGGGGGCAGAGTGCTGGAGAGGGGGCCCGCAGGGCTGTGGTGGGCCGTGCAAGCCCACACGGGAGCTCCTGAGCAGAGTTCCTTGCTAATCTCTGGGAGTTAAAAATCATCAAGGCCTCCGTGGGTGGCTGAGAGCCTGGCTCTTAGGTAATGTTTCCTCTAGTGATACAGGGGCTGTTGCGCTGGTCACACCAGCAGGTGCAGGAATTGCTCCTAAGACTGTCCTCTCCCCTCTCCTGCTCCCCTAACATCTTAGGTGCCCTGAAGGTAGACAGTGGAGTGCTGGGGAGGGGAGAGCTAAGTGCTCCTAAGAACACAGTCACAGCCCTGCACTCTGTCCCCCACTGAATTGTCCTTCCCCACCTGCTCTGGCTTGTGACCAGCATAGTTTCCAGAGGCAGACAACTTAGGTCTGAATTCCACACCTGCTGCTTCCTAGCTGTGTGACCTTGGGCGAGCACCTTAACCTCTCTGTGCCTTCATTTTCTTAGCCGTAAATGAGGCTCACAGTGGTCCCTGTCTCTTCATGTTGGTGTGAGGATTAAAACTGGTTCGTACGTGTCAAGCCCCTCACAGTGCCTGGCTAGAGAGAGTAAGTAAAGGGGAGGTGCCCTGACTAGCGCCATCACTCCTGTTTCCGCTTCCTCTGGGCACTCACTGAGTGCTGGGACTAGAATGGGTGGTAAAGGGCAACTAGGCTGGGTGTTTAACAGGGCTGGGGGAAGGAGGGCAGCCCTTGGACCTCCTGCAGGCATCCGCAAAGTGTGCGAATGGAACTTTTTTTTTACAGGAAGAAGGGCAGTCCCTTTCGTTAGATCCCCTTTCTTGGGTGCCCTGACCCTGAGCAGCACCAATCCAAGGCCCCCCTTTACGGGCAGATGAGGAAACAGGTCTGGATGCAGGGGTGGGGACACTTGCTCAGAGTCACTTGAAGGTGATCTGGCCTCGTGGTGATTCAGGCCAGTGTCCCTCTCTGGCCCCCAGGGGTGGCTGGACCCTGGGGGGGGGCCCCTTAGACCCCAGACTTCTAGGCAGGAGTTAGCCCCTTGGGGGAGAACAGGGACTCAAGGGACTGTCCAGGCCTGGGGGTGTGGAGAAGCTCCTCCCCAAACAAGGTCGGACTGTGCCCACCAGCTGCTGCACAGAGCTGACCACTGGCTCCAGGAGAGTGAGCACCTGTGGGGGCGGGGGACTTGACTTGGGCCTGGAGTCAGAGCCCTGGGCTACAACCCTGCTTCTGTTCCCTCTCCTGGGAGATGGGGACAGTAACAGCATCTACTCCCCAGCCCTGCGACATAAGAACTCAGTAGGGGGCCTGGGTGGCTCAGTGGGTTAAAGCCTTTGCCTTCGGCTCAGGTCATGATCTCAGGGTCCTGGGATTGAGCCCAGCATCGGGCTCTTTGCTCAGCAGGGAGCCTGCCCCGCCTGCCTCTCTGCCTACTTGTGATCTCTGTCAAATAAAATCTTTAAAAAAAAAAAAAGAAGAAGAACTCAGTAAAGATGGATTTTTCTCCCTTCTCCCTCCCATCCCATCTCTCAGCTCCCAGGCACTTCCTCTCTCCAGGGAAATTAGCACAGAGACCAGCCATGGGCAGGGAAGGGGGCCGGTGGGCAAGCAGGAGGCTTGGGGCAGTGGAGGCCACCTGGAAGGCCAGAGGGAAGCTACCTGGGCTGTTGCCAGCCAGCATCTGGGCACTCTGAGGTCTCGAGGGCAGCTGGCCGTTGTCGCTGAGGGACTGCTGCCTGTGCACGTGGGGCCGGGACTGCTTGGCCTTGTGTTTGGTCATCCCAGAGATGGAGGCTGGCGGGGGATGGTGAAAGGGAGGGTCCATTCTGAGATTCTGAGTGGGAGCTCTGTGGGGACCCATGGGGATGGGGAGAGGGCTGCAGGGCCGCTGGTCATGACCGCCTCAGCGGGGGGCCTTCCCAGTCCGAACTAATGGATACGCCCCTTCTAAGCACTCCATTCGTTCCCATGTCCATCCATCCACCCACCCGCCTACCCACTCAGACCTGCTCTGAGGACCTACAGCCCTGAGCCCTGTGCCTGGTGCTGGGTGAGCTCTGACCTGGGCTCACAGTTCAGGAGGCCAGGTGCTGGACAGGTGCACACGAGCTCTAAGAGCAGGAGGGGCTTCAGGAGGGGGCGGGGAAATCCAGCAAGTGGTGGGGGGCTGAAGAGGGGCACTTTGAGTTTTGAAGGAGGGGTAGGACTGGGTCCCGGTGGTGCTGAGAACAGAGACCAAGGCAGGCAAAGTGAGGCAGCACGAGGAGAAAGGCTGGCACGAATGTGTCATGTGGCCATGCCGTCCCGGCTCATTGGCTGAGACTAGACGGCTGTCCCCGACCTGCAAACACTGACCTGGGGCTTTCAGAGCATTTGGAATCGGGGCAGTAGCAGGAGGAGGCACCCAGGATCCAGTGGCCCCATGGACTTCCAGGAGCTGGGCAGACCCCAAGGGACTCCTGAGCAAGGAGCCTGAGGCGTCTCTGGGCCCCTGGGACACTCACCGTCTTTGGTCAGGATGCCCGGCAGCCTTGTATCCATCCGTCCCTTGTAAATATGTCCATCCAAGCCCAAGATATCCACCTCATCATGCTGGGGGTGGGGGGTATCCATTACCACATGGCCCCCAGAGCATGCCCTCCGGTCCTTCCTCCATGAGGTCGGTGGCACCGAGGGACGTCCTCCCCCGACTCCCAGAACCCTCCCCCGGGCTCTGGCAGCGCCAGGGCGAAGGGAGGGCCCGTGGTGGGGGTGGCAGGGCTTGCTGGGCAGGAGGCCCCTCAAAGCCTGAGAACCAGAGGCTTTCAGAAACAGCCTCCGGGGGGCGCCTGGGTGGCTCGGTGGGTTAAAGCCTCTGCCTTCAGCTCAGGTCATGATCCCAGGGTCCTGGGATCAAGCCCCGCATCAGGCTCTCTGCTCAGCGGGGAGCCTGCTTCCTCCTCTCTCTCTCTGCCTGCCTCTCTGCCTACTTGTGATCTCTGTCTGTCAAATAAATAAATAAAATCTAAAAAAACAAAAAGAAAAGAAAGAGCCTCCAGGCAGAGGGCTGGTCATCCACCCTTCTAGTGACATTTTCCAGGATGACTTGAGAACGTGGGGCCTGTGAGGGCCCTCTCTCTTCACTCCCAGGCAGCACCCCAACCTTCATGGCGATCTGGACCTCCTCGGTGGGGTACAGGCCCTGGGACAGGTGCTGTAGGCGGCTGCGGCGGTAGGGGTACGTGAGGGTGTGGCTGCCCCCGCAGCGCCGGGGCGCGCTGGAGTACACGTAGTCGGCTGTCTCTGGCACCCTGTGGTGAAGACAGCAGCGTCACCGGAGCCGGTGTCCCCTGGGACCCAGCTATGTGGGGGCCAGCCAGCCGGGGATGGGACAGCTGTGGCGGGGGTCTCCAGGAGCCAGGGCAAAGCAAACTCGCTGCCGGGCCACCCTGAAGACCACTAGTACCCTCTTTCTCCTGCCCGCCGTCCCCCTTCTTTGGCAGGGCGTTCCCCAGCAGTGGAGCAGACATTCACGGGGCTGTGGGTGGGCAGAAGCGGAGCCCCCTGGCCAGGGGCCCCGTCTGTGGGTTCCTACCGTTTGTAGCAGGGGGAGCTCAGGCACTGTGCCTGCAGCAGCTCCCGGATCATCTGGCTGCTGGCCTTGACCGAGCCTCCGAAGTGGATCTGCACCTTCTCAATGTCCATCAGCATCTTGGAGTGCATGGTGCGCAGGCGCCCCACGCTCCGCTCCATGTGCGCCAAGTCGCCCCGAGGGAAGGCGGTGCCGCCCAGCTTGAGGCTGTGGGGCACAGGCGGGTGGGTAAGGGGACCACACCAGCCTGAGCCCACACTCAGACCCTGGCCCACTCCAGCCCTTTATCTGTGCTCTTTTAAGCAGGACCCTGTGTGGGCAGGAGCCCTGCCCGTAGCACCCCAAGGGACCACAGATGGAGCGGGGTGGAAGCTGAGAGGGGGAGCAGCCCTGCACACTTAGCCCTCCCTACCTGGAACCCTGAGGGCTCCAAAGTGCAGTTTGAAACCATCCTTACTGCTGAACCCTCATCCTTGGGAGATGGAAATGCGGTGGGGAGGTGGGCAGGAGCCAAAGGATTGTGCATTATGTCCCCACCTCCTCCCCCAACAGTCACTGAGCCCACCCTCTGGCTGGGTGACATCGGACCCCTCCCTTCTTCCCCTGCTGGGGCTGCTGAAGCATCTGGGGGTGTGAGGTGGTAAAGAGGTCCCCCGCCAGCAGCCACAGCAGTGTCCCACCGGGACCCCTGACAGGGACTCAAAGGCAGGTGATTACTAAATAGGTCTCCACTCTTCCTCTTACTGGGAAGAAGTGGGGGGCCAGCCCAGAAATTACTCCATGCCCCGCACTGTCCAACCAGGAGGAGGAGCCTCTCCAGAGAGCCACTTGCCCTCCAGCCTCTGTCCCGCCTCCCCTGCGAAGCCCCGACCGGGAGCCCGCTGCCCCGTACTTGCGGCTCTGCTGCCGGACCTGCTCCAGCTCGAAGATAGTGTACGGGCGGGTGGAACGGTGCCCAGGCAGGGCTGGGCCCACAGGAGTCACTGGGATAAACCTGGGCAGGGACAGAGAGAAGAGGACGGTTGGAGCGTGAGAACTCCCGTTCCTAAAGCCAGGACTCCACGGTCTACGTGCCCGAGGAGCCTTCCCGTCCAGGGTGTGGCAGAGGGAAGGACGGAAGGCTAGAAAGTTGTGAGGCATATAGGAATGCACCCGGGGGAGAGGAGACGAGGAAGGGCAAGTGTTGGGAGGCAGATAGGGAATGGAGGAGACGCAGCACAGCTGTGCCCGCCCCCGTGACAGCCACCAGCTGGGGTTGGCCAGGTGTGGGCACTCACTGTCCGGTCACAGCTGTCTCCAAGGGCCGGTCACAAGAGAGGCAGTGGAAATGTGCCAAGAGCTGCCTGTGAGGAGTGGGATACACGCAGAGGGTGAGTGTCCTGCCCGGAGGGTAGGGAACGGGAGAGATGGAGAACACAGACGGCCTTGGGCCCTCTGCAGGCCCAGCGGGCCGGAAGCTTGGCTCACCAGGGTGATAGGTCCCAAGCCACCAGAGGCAGATCTGGTCCCTGTTCCCTGGGAACACACTAGCTCCAAGGCATGCCTGCTTTGGGGTGCCTCTCCAGCACCCACCTGTCCCAACTCAAAGCCAGCAGGGTTTCAAAGGGTCCCTGACGGAGGCCCTGTGTGAACCTCGGGCGCCCTCTGGTGGCCAATAATGGAAACCCGGGGATTCAAGCCGCCCCAGGACAGACCAGGGGACTCCCTGGAGCAGGCTCAGCTCTGGGGACTGTGGGCCCATCGGCGCCTCAGAGGCCCCAAGGAGCACATCCTTGCCAGAGAGCTTTAGCCTTCTCTCCCCACCCTTTCTCCACCGCAGGAGGAACCAGCCTAAGATGGAAGAGCTTTTCAAGCTCAGATTCTGTCCCTACGGGATGGTCCAGTGGGATCAGCCTCTCCTCCAGGGCACACTGCGCTCGATGGTGGGAGCTGTTCCTCTGGGGGCCCCCTCCCAGCCCCCTGCTGTGGTCCGCACCCCACCTCCGCATGGCCGCTGCCTCGTCCGCCTGGTAGAGGGGAGAACGCTCCTTGAGCTGCTGCCGCAAGGACTTCCAGCGGTCTTCCAGCACCTTCTTCACGGGGTCCAGCTCCAGGCGGTCCAGCTGCGGGTGGCGGTGGGTGAGCAGTGAGCCCTGGGAGAGCCGGGTGGGGGCAGGGAGTGATCTGCCGCCTCCAGACAGGAGCCACTGTCTGCCCTCACCTTGCTGTCCATCTGCACCAGGAGCTTGTCCAGCATCTTCTGCCAGTCCTGCTCGTGGCTGCTCATCTTCGCCACCAGCTCCTGCATCATGTGGTTCAGCTGCTCCGTGGTGGCATCGAACTGGACACGGCTCACTTTGGCCGCCAGGGCGCTCTTATCAGCCTTCTGCCCAGAAGAGAGGATGGGGCCCCAGGTGGGAGAGAGCCGTAGCAGGGCCCCATGGCCCTGACATCAAGCCTGGACACTGAGCTCCCCCCGGGCTCCGCTTCACTCCTGGCCTTTCAAAGTAGGACCAGTGAGACCTCCCAGGACACAGGGCGGCTCTTCTGGGCCTGGCCCGCCCTTACCACGTCAATCTCCATCTCCAGGTGCTCCCTGTTGGCCTTTTCCTTCTCGAGCTTCTCTAGGCCCTGGTACAGCACCTGGGGGGCGGGGGAGCGGAGAATGAGGAGCCAGGATGGCAACGGCCTCGCACCCCACCCCACCCCCACCCCAGCCGCCCGCGGGCCCCTCACGTCAATGTCCTTCTGCTTCTGCCGGTGGTCTTCGATGAGGTTGCTGGTGGTGATGTTGAGCTTCTCACAGTCGCCCTGCACCTGCAGGATGGCACTCTGGACGTGGCCCAGCAGCTCTTCATCCTGTGGCAGGAGGCACAAAGGCAGGCTCCCTGGGGCCGCTGCATGGTGTTACAGCCCCCCCTGGGCGGCCCTTAGAACATCGCCCGGAGGCTCCTGGCTGGTTCAGGCGACCAAGCGGCTGCCTTCAGCTCAGATCATGGTCGTCCCAGGGTCCCAGGATTGAGCCCTGTGCCCGGCTCCCTGCTCAGCAGGGCAGTCTGCATCTCCCTCTCCCCCTGCTCATGCACTCTCTCTCTCAAATAAATAAAATTTTTAAGAAATCACCCAGCAGGTAGGCCAACTTTGGGCCCCATTCTGGCTCTCCACAATGTCCCCCTGATCGTGGGGGAGGCCCTCTGGTCTTTGTGTGTCTCCCCACGGCATGTGAGCTTCACATGCCTCCCCATGGTCCAGCCTTGAGGGGCCTGGCCCCCCGAAGGGGGTGCCCAGCAGAGGCAATCGAGGCTCCAGAGTGGTGTGCTGAGAGCTCTGTCCTGAGAGCTGGGGTGTGGGCTACCGTCTTCCCACCTGCCCTGAGCAGGATCTCAACTCCAGAGCCTAAGAGGCAGGACTCAGGGACTTGCAACTCTCCCTGCTCCCACCAGCAAGACTGCCCTTCGCTGGGGAATTGAGAAGGGGGCTGGCATACTGGTGTATACTGTGTCAAGGAACCCTAAGCTATGCCAGTGTCCCCTGAGGCACATGAATGCATGGCTCCATCCCCATGGAGCCAGTGCTTCCCCCTGGTCTCTTATTCCCAGAGCTAGTTCTGCTGCTGCCCTCGCTGTGACCCAGTGAAAGGACCAGGGACTTGTGTGGGGTCAGTAAAGGGCTCCACCGTGGCAAGCTGGCCCTGAGGCCAGTTAAGCACCATCAGCGGCTCCCCTGTCTGTGGGTCTCTGGGCTGTGGCTCCCCGCTGTGGGGCACAGGAGGCCACGCCAGGAGGGGGGCCGGTGGGAGTCACCTGGCTCTGGAGCTTGGCTTTCTTGGAGGGCCGGGAGGCAGCCAGATTGTTGACCATGTCCTGGAGCTGCTCGTAGCGCTGCACCAGTGTGCTGACCTGGTGGCTCAGGTCCAGGCTGCAGGCGGGGCAGGTGGCCTCTGGGTCAATCTGGCCAGGTTCCAGGCTGGACAGCGTCTTGTGAGGAGCCATGCTCAGGGACAGCAGCGTGGAAGATGAGGCCAGCATGTTCTCAATGATCGCCCTGAGCTTGTCAAGCTGGGTGTGAGCAAGAAGGCAGGTGCAGAGCAGTGAGCGAGGCATGGCCACGATCTGTCCACACTGCCAGCCCCCGCGTGACTCAGGCAGTCACTGCCCCTGCCAGGGCCTCACAGAGCGTGGGGCATGTAGGAGGCGCCCAGGGCCCGTCTGTTAAATAACAAACAAGAGTTCTCGGCGAGGACGGCCCTGATGCTGAATAAAACCCTTACAGGACAGAGGTCTCCAGACGTTTCTCCAGCCAGCTCGTTGATTCAGTGTGAGGACACGTCTCTCTAGCTAAACCCTCAAGTGGTGACGTCCGTTAGTCCACCAACCCTTACAGGAGCTTGACGACACCCAGACACGGCTCTGGGCCCTCTGCTGCTCACACATGCTCTGTCCCCAGCCAGCATTTGGTAACAAGAAATCAGTGGGACGGGTGCTACTTCTGTTGCAGGGGTCTCTCCTGGTCTGGGCAGGAGCAGATGCCTTCCACTGGCTCTCCTGCCCTCTTCTGTTTCCCACGGTCCCTGTGCGTCACTGCACATGACGGGTCCCAGGTTGGCACCGGTTCTGGGTCAGCTAGTCCCACAGCCGTGGGACCTCTTGCCTGGCTCAGAGAGGGGCTGGGCCAACTGAACCCCCTCTCTTGGAAGTGTGTAACATCGCGGGGCCTAGGCAGCCCCTGTGGGCCATGTGTGAAAGCTGGCTGGGAGCACGGTGGGAGGGAGATTGGAGGTATTGGAGAGAAACGGGTAAAGACGGACACAGAAGCAAAGGTGCACACAGACAACAGACATGAAGGACGGAGCCTGGGCGGCCCCGGCCAGACTGCCCCCTTGGCCTGGAAGTTCAGCCTTTTCCAGACCCCCACAACGATGCACTTTCAACCAAGTTCCCCTGTGCCTGAGCTCAGTGAGACTCCTGCTTGCACCCAGAAGAGCCCGCACTCTTCTGAAGTGTCCGTAAGCATGGCAGAGGGCCCGTGGGGTAGAAGGACGGACTGATTCTCTAGAAGAAAGGAAGGTGCCTCCCCAAACTATGGACTCTTCAGTGGAGTTGTGAGGGGTAAGTAGGAGCCCGCTGGGTAAGTGGGGGTGACTAGGACATTCCGGGACAAGGAGCAGCGTGGGAGAGCAGCTGTGTATTCAGAAGCAGGCAGCTGAGATGGCGGAAAATGGGGAGAGAGGAGGCCGGTGCCCTGAAGAGGCTGTGGTGGGAGCCCGGGCCTGCCCAGTGGGGAGTGTGGCTCCCGGGACAGCCCTGGAGGTTGCTAAGCTTAGACGTGAGCTGTGGACACAATCTTCTACTCCTAAAGCCTCACACTGGACAAGTGGCTTTGGGGTCAAGACATGGTACATGCCGGTGGGGTGTGGGAGTGGCCCAGAACTTGGCCTCTATCCCCGAGGCACTCCTGACATCAGTCCCCTTGGCCCCGTGGCTTTTCCCGTCTGGTCCTCCTGCAAGTACTCACAGGGCTGGTCCTGGTCCGGACGCTCTTCAGTGGGAAGTCTGGGATGACCGGCGAGAGCATCAGCAGACGCTATCGGAGCACCTGGGTGGCTCGTTAGTTAACTGTCTGATTCTTGCTTTCGCCTCGGGTCATGATCTCAGGGTCATGGAATCGAGCCCCGAGTCAGGTTTCACACTTGCACAGAGTCTGCTTGTCCCCGCCCACTTGTGCTCTCTCTCTCTTTCTCAAATAAATACATAAAGTCGTAAAGGCAGACACTAACAAGAGGATGGAAGGACAACCCACAGAATGCGCGAAAGCGTCTGCAGATGGTGTGACCGTTGAGAGTCTGGTAGCCCCGCCCGCCACGGCCCACTGAGAAGAGCCCTGGTCTCACCTGGTCCTGTAGGTAGAGGGAGGCTTCGGAGACTGAGTGCTCCATGCTGACCTTGCCCCGCTCTTGGCTTTCCCTCAGCTCGGCCAGTTCCTTCTCAATGTCAGCCACGGTAACTCTGAGAGACGTGCAGAAGAGACGGCCTGGCGCCACCACCCATCCCAGGGTCTGGGCCCACATGTCTCACGAGGGACAGAGGAAGACGTGCACTTGGGCCCGCCCCACGGCAGGCGCTATCTAGGGAGTCCCGGGCGCTGCTTGTCCGGGAAGTGGGCGCCCACGTGCTGACCTGAGAGGATTCTAGGGGGTGGGACCTGGCCCCACCATGAGAGGGCCCTGAGGGGGCTCTGGCAAGTGCTCTCCTCCAGCCTCCATCTGGGGACAGAGACTGCTGCTGCTGGACTCTTTTTTTGTTGTTGTTCTGTTTTATTTTAAATTTTTTTAAAGATTTTATTTATTTATTTGACAGACAGAGATCACAAGCAGGCAGAGAGGCAGGCAGAGAGGCAGGCAGGAAGCAGGCTCCCCACTGAGCAGAGAGCCGATGTGGGGCTCGATCCCAGGACCCTGGGATCGTGACCTGAGCCGAAGGCAGAGGCTCTAACCCACTGAGCCACCCAGGCGCCCCTGCTGGACTGTTTTAAGAACCTCAGAAACTTCTACCAGCCACTGGAACTACACACGGACACCCTGCAGGGCAGACACAGCCAGGGTCAAAGACAGGGGCCAGTTCAGGCTGTGAGTGAGCCAAAGGCTGGCATCACCTCCTTGGCTGGGGCAAGGCGATGCCCGGACACAAGTCGCGCTCAGTGGGAGTGTTTTACCTGAGGATTCCCAGCTGCAAGCTCAGCGAGCCGTTCTTCATGTCTTTTCCTGTTTCGTGTTCCCCGTTGCCCTCCAGGATCTTCTGCATCCTCTCCATCTACAAACCCAGTGGAAGAGGAAGGTCAGGCTTAGGCTTGAGTTCTTGGCCTTCTGCATATGCGTCCACAGCCCGAGCAAGCCCCTTTCCCGAGTCCTCGTCCTGATCCAAGCCTCTGACAAGAACCATCTGTCAGTCTGTCCCTTCTGGACATCCATCCATCCATCCGCCCACCCATCTATCCATCTGTCCCGTGGCTGTGGACAGCTGGCGTTAAGAGAACCACTGAAGATCTGGTAGCCCCTTGCCATGGCCACTGGCCCCAGATAGTCCCCCAAACTTGGCTTTAAGGCTGCTGCACTCCCAGTGGGCTTCGTTGGAAATGGCCCCCACGTAATGAAAAGAGCACTGGCCTCCTTGTTGGCTCCGCTAGGTCTCAACAGTTTGAGCATGCGGTGTGAGACCCAGGAAATGAACACGATGTCACCTGAGGGATATTTCCTACCTGACAGGCTTGTAAAAATCCAATGAGATAATAATGTCAGTGCAAGGATGGTGTGATCCATCAAAATACAAGTGGAAAGTGGGATCGCGGGCCCTCAAAGGCAGAGCAGGCGGGTCCTCCCTTACTTACTTTTGCTTTTTCCTGCCGAACTTCTTTGGTTAGGGCCTTTAAGGTATTCAGCTGTTCCTGCAGGTCTGGGGGGATAGCCTTTTTGACTGTGAACATGGAGGCCTTATTAGTCAAAAGGGTTAGATCTCCAGCAGGCTCCCAATCCCTGTTTCCAGCCCCCATGGTGAAGCCCCTCACCCCCGCCAGCAAACAGAAGGACCCCCCGGTGACTGGGGAGGGGAAATGGGAAGAAAGGAAAGAGGGCTGTGCTTACCCTCTAAAAAATCCACCTAATGCTTACTATCCTAAAGGACTTTGGGACTACTAACCCACACTTTCCACCCAACTCTCAAATCTTAATTATTCTCTGGGCCCACCGCTGTGCATGGACCAAGGCGAAGCTGACCCCTTCGGCGCCCTCCCTCCCCACCCTCCAGCCTCCGCGGCTGTCCAGATAGTCTGCCAGGATACCCGAACCGCCTCAATCTTCTCCTGAGGCTCCTTTGCTCCGAGTCGTTTAATTCCAACTTTTGGACCCCAAAGGCTATAGTAGAGCCCAGAAAGGCTAAGAAGGGACATGCTATTTGCAGCGACTCAGGAAGCAGCCCAGCAGCCAGATGAGGCCGGGGATGCCGGATACACAGACAGCGGCCCCTCCTCTGCACCCCTGGAACCCACCCATGAGGCTGAGCAGGTACTGGATCTTCTCCAGGTCGGTCTGGCCAGCCTGCTCCTCGTCCAGCTCCTTCATGTTCTCCTTGAGCTCTACATAGAGGCCAAGGAGCTCTCCCATCAGACGGAATGTTTCCACTGCCATGGGGAAGGTCGGAGCTAATTTATCCAGCGAGTCACGTCTCTCGCTCTGGAAATCGCTCTTTTCAGAGGAGACTCGGTGGAGATAGCTGAGAGAGTCCGTGCTCCTGGGAAAGGCTGCAGCTTGGCTGGGAGTAGTCCTGACCGGAAATGCAGGCTGGCCTGAGGCATATATTTGTTTTGGATCCAAACCTATCTGGACACGCGGATCTACCCCCAGGACGCCTGGGCCGTGAGGGCCAGGATAGGATCGGTCCCGGGATTCTGGGATAGAGGATACATGGTCTTGCTGTGCTGTGCCTGCTTGT
The DNA here is from genome assembly GCA_004024625.1 of Mellivora capensis. Taxonomy (NCBI): domain Eukaryota; kingdom Metazoa; phylum Chordata; class Mammalia; order Carnivora; family Mustelidae; genus Mellivora; species Mellivora capensis. The sequence continues at coordinate 385,792 of PISX010000021.1, read as the reverse complement.
CCCTGGCCACGCTGATCCAGGCCAGGCGAAACCAAATGCTGTTGATCTCTCTGTGCAGATCCCACATGGGGGCTTAATGGTGTCAGGCCATGCTGGTCTGTGCCACGATGTAACAGACCTTGCTGGTAAGTTTCTGATAAACCCTTCTGGCCAATAGCTGGTGATGCCAAACCTTCATTGGCTAGGAGTACTGACACCTGACCATGTTGATATCTGCCAGGAGGTATTACACCAGGGTGATATGGATGTGCTAAAGATCTTGGAAAATCTGGGGGAAATGCTGGAAAGCTACGAAGCCCTGTGCCTGCTGGTATCACCCCTGGTTGTCCGGTACCAGGTTGCCTCAAGCCATGCTGATCAATTTCAGTTTGAACCAAACCACGCTGATCAGCACTAGGCTGCATGAAACCGTGCGGATATGTACCAGGCTGGACCAAACCACGAGGATAGGCACCAGGTGGAAATGAACCACGAGGATAGGCACTAGATTGACCCAAACCTTGTAGATAGGCACCAGGTTGGACCAAACCACGTGGATAGGCACCAGGCTGTACCAAACCAGGTGGATATGTGCCAGATTGAATCAATCCAGGAGGATATGCGGCAGGTTGAGAAAAGCCACGTGGATCTGTGCCAGCCTGTACCAAGCCACGCTGATCCACTCCACGTTGCCCCAAACCAAGCTGATCTGTACCAGGTTGGACCAAACCACCATGACCTGCACCAGGCTGGACCAAAGCAGGCTGAACTATGCCAGCCTGAACCATACCAGGTTGACCTGCACCAGGCTGTACCAACCCACGTTGATCCAGGACAGGCTGCACCAAGCCAGGCTGAGCTGCACCAGGTTGTACCAACCCACGCTGATCCACTCTAGGTTGGGCCAAACCACGCTGACCTGCACCAGGTTGGATCAAACCACGTTGATCCCGTATAGGTTGCACCAAGCCAGGCTGACCTGTGCCAGGTTGCACCAAACCACGCTGACCCATGCCAGGCTGTGCCAAGCCAGGCTGACCAGTGCCAGATTGCACCAAACCACGATGATCCATGCCAGGCTGCACCAAGCCAGGCTGACCTGCGCCAGGTTGCACTAAACCACGCTGATCCACGCCAGGCTGTGCCAAGCCAGGCTGTCCTGCACCAGGATGCACCAAACCATGCTGATCCACGCGGGGCTGTGCCAAGCCAGGCTGACCTGCGCCAGGTTGCACCAAACCATGTTGATCCATGCCAGGCGGTGCCAAGCCAGGCTGACCTGCGCCAGGTTGCACCAAACCACGTTGATCCATGCCAGGCTGTGCCAAGCCAGGCTGACCTGTGCCAGGTTGCACCAAACCACGTTGATCCATGCCAGGCTGTGCCAAGCCAGGCTGACCGGCGCCAGGTTGCACCAAACCACGTTGATCCATGCCAGGCTGTGCCAAGCCAGGCTGACCTGTGCCAGGCTGCACTAAACCATGCTGATCCATGCCAGGCTGTGCCAAGCCAGGCTGACCTGCGCCAGACTGTACCAAACCATGTTGATCCATGCCAGGCGGTGCCAAGCCAGGCTGACCTGCACCAGGTTGCACCAAACCATGTTGATCCATGCCAGGTTGCACCATCCCATGCTGATCAATTCCAGGCTGCGCCAAGGAAGTATGACCTACACCAGGTTGTGCCAAACCACGATGATCGATGCCAGGCTGACCCGCGCCAGGTTGCGCCAAACCAGGCTGTCCTGCGCCAGGTTGCACCAAACCACGTTGATCTATGCCAGGCTGCGCCAAGCCTGGCTGACCTGCGCCAGGCCGCATTAAACCACGCTGATCCACGCCAGGCTGCGCCAAGCCAGGCACACCTGCGCCAGGCTGCACCAAACCATGTTGATCCATGCCAGGTTGCACCAACCCACGCTGATCAATTCCAGGCTGTGCCAAGGAAGTATGACCTACACCAGGTTGTGCCAAACCACGATGATCGATGCCAGGCTGTGCCAAGCCAGGCTGACCGGCACCAGGTTGCACCAAACCACGTTGATCCGTGCCAGGTGGTGCCAAGCCAGGCTGACCTACACCGGGTTGCACCAAACCATGTTGATCCATGCCAGGTTGCACCAACCCACGCTGATCAATTCCAGGCTGCGCCAAGCCAGTATGACCTACACCAGGTTGTGCCAAACCACGATGATCGATGCCAGGCTGTGCCAAGCTAGGCTGACCTGCGCCAAGTTGCGCCAAACCACGCTGATCCATGCCAGGCTGCACCAAACCAGGCTGACCTGCGCCAGGTTGCACCAAACCATGTTGATCTATGCCAGGCTGCGCCAAGCCTGGCTGACCTGCGCCAGGACGCACTAAACCACGCTGATCCATGCCAGGCTGCGCCAAGCCAGGCTGACCTATGCCAGGTTGCACCAAACCACGTTGATCTATGCCAGGCTGCACCAAGCCAGGCTGACCTGCGCCAGGTTGCACCAACCCACGCTGATCCACGCCAGGCTGTGCCAAGCCTGGCTGAGCTGCGCCAGGCCGCACTAAACCACGCTGATCCATGCCAGGCTGTGCCACGCCAGGTTGACCTGCGCCAGGTTGCACCAAACCACGTTGATCTATGCCAGGCTGCGCCAAGCCTGGCTGACCTGCGCCAGGACGCACTAAACCACGCTGATCCATGCCAGGCTGTGCCACGCCAGGTTGACCTGCGCCAGGTTGCACCAAACCACGTTGATCTATGCCAGGCTGCGCCAAGCCAGGCTGACCTGCGCCAGGTTGCACTAAACCACGATGATCCATGCCAGGCTGTGCCAAGCCAGGTTGACCTGTGCCAGGTTGCACTAAACCACGATGATCGATGCCAGGCTGCGCCAAGCGAGGCTGACCAGGGCCAGGTTGCACCAAACCATGCTGGTCGATGTCAGGCTGCACCAAGCCAGGCTGACCTGAGCCAGGTTGCACCAAGCCACGTTGATCCATGCCAGGCTGACCTGCACCAGGATGTACCAAACCACGCTGGTCCATGCCAGGCTGCATCAAGCCAGGCTGACCTGCGCCAGGTTGCACCACACCACGCTGATCCATGCCAGGCTGACCTGCACCAGGATGTACCAAACCACGCTGGTCCATGCCAGGCTGCGCCAAGCCAGGCACACCTGCGCCTGGTTGCACCACACCATGCTGATCCATGCCAGGCTGCACCAAGCCAGGCTGACCTGCGCCAGGTTGCACCAAACCACGTTGATCCATGCCAGGCTGACCTGCACCAGGATGTACCAAACCAAGCTGATCCATGCCAGGCTGCACCAAGCCAGGCTGACCTGCGCCAGGTTGCACCAAACCACGTTGATCCATGCCAGGCTGTGCCAAGCCAGGATGTACCAAACCACGCTGGTCCATGCCAGGCTGCATCAAGCCAGGCTGACCTGCACCAGGTTGCACCACACCACGCTGATCCATGCCAGGCTGCACCAAGCCAGGCTGATCTGCGCCAGGTTGCACCAAACCACGTTGATCCATGCCAGACAGACCTGCACCAGGATGTACCAAACCACGCTGATCCATGCCAGGCTGCACCAAGCCAGGCTGACCTGCGCCAGGTTGCATCACACCGCGCTGATCCATGCCAGGCTGCACCAAGCCAGGCTGACCTGCGCCAGGTTGCACCAAACCACGCTGGTCCATGCCAGGCTGCATCAAGCCAGGCTGACCTGCACCAGGTTG